>JABUQX010121363.1:5000-10000 GCA_015478945.1 Trachelipus rathkii
TTACGAATGTATAAATAATATAATAATGCAGGTTTTATTAATGTTGTGGTTTTTAGCTCAGTGGCAATACACTGCATTTCAAATAGGCTGCGGTTGCAACACCATCCTTGAGAGAGTTAAATCGGAATCACAAGTGCGTGACACTCGGAGACGTCACAAATAGAGGTTGGGCTGATCATATAAAGCAACGTCATCGAGTCGGTGCTAACTCACGTACTAGTTAAGTTAGTGTAATTAATTATCCAGTTTAAATAAAGTGATCGTATAAATCACACAACTTATTTTTAACCTTGATTTTAAATGTTTGGAAAGTTTGTTTTCCTAACTTGCTTGCGCAAAACTATGCTGCCAGTCGGAACAAAAGTGTAAACTAGATGTTTGCCTAACTAATGTTCAAACGTGCCATATTCTGACTTTGGAAACCTGGCTGCGCAAATTTTATACACGTTTATAACTGCTTCTGGCAAAAACTAGTACTAATTCTACAAGTTGGGCGAGTTCCGCGATCATAATATATATATTATAAAATATATATATTTGTTATTATATTATTAATATAATAATATATATATATATATATATATATAATTATATTATATATAATATTATATATATATATATATTATTAGTATATAATTAGTATAATATATAGTATAGTAATATATATAATATAAAAATTGTCATAATAGTACTATATATATATATCATGATAATTAATATACATAATATGTATATATATATTATATATATAGTATATATATATATATATATATATATAATAATATATATTAGATATATATTATATATATTATAATATATATATACTATATATATATATAATATATATATATATTATATATATTATAATATACTATATATATTATATATATTATTATATATATATATACTATTATAGTTTATATATATATTATATATTTAATATAGTGTATATATGTATATATATATTATATATTATGTATATATATAAGTTATATATATAATATTGGTATATGGTCAGTGGCTCAAATCGGTGAGAGCGGATCAGATTGGCAGCGAAGACCACACAGGGCCCGGGTTCAAACATCCCCATCCGGATTCGTAACGGTAGTAATTACCTAGAGGAATTCTATACTATAGAGATAGGGCTATGCACAAGTAGGGTGCGAAAACATTCGTATAATCCATATATAAATAAATCGATATAATTATACTACAATATATAAATAATATTTATAATACATATATTATAAGATATATATTATATCATAACAAATAAATTAAATATCATTATATAATAATATAATAATAAAATAACATATATATGATATAGTACATATATATATATAATTATATGTATATATATATATATTACTATATATATAATCTATATATATATATATATTAGTATATATAATATATATATATATATAGTAATCTATAAATATAATATATACTATATATATAATACATACTTATATATAATATATATATATATATTATATATATATATATATATATATATATTTATATATATATATATATATAGTAATAGTATATATATTATATATATATTATATTTATATATACGGTATATTAATTTTATATATACTGTATAATTTACTATATATATATAATATACTAATATATATATAGTATTATAATATTAAGTATATAATATATTGTGGACATAGTATATATTATATATATAATATATAGTATATATAATATATAATATATTATCGTATATACTTATATATATTATATATATGATTAGTAACTATATATAATATAATATATAATAGTATATTATATATATATATATATATAGTATATATATGTATTCTATATAATATATATAGTTATATAATATAATATATATGTATCTAAATATATATATTTATATATATGATATATATATATATATATATATAGTATATATATTATATATATATATGTATATATAATATATAATATATATATATATATATTAAATATATTATATATATATATAGATCTTACCTTCAATGGTACATATAACCACTGTACTTCATTTACTAGTGTCAGGACATTTTCCTTGTTACTTCCAGGCTTCTCCACATGTTTCCAAATAATCCCATGGACCTCCCACGTGTTCTCACAACACTCCTGAATATAATATACTAATATATATATATATATATATATATATATATATATATTATATATATATATATATAATATTTATTATCTATATATAGATAATATATGTATTTATAAAGATATTATAATACTATATTTTATATTATATATATATATATTATATATATTTATATATATATATATATACTACATATTATAAATATATCCCCATATATCTACATATTTTATATATATATATATATATATATATATATATATATATGAAAAAAAGTTAAACATGTCCGATTTTTTGTTGTTGTGGAAAATACAAATGATGTGCTTTTAAAATCGCCTGGAATCTTTGAGGAGCAAACTGTTCTGGGAAAACATATAAAATTTCACTACTGAAGTTCTTTCTACTCTCAGATTATTGGACTCTTATTCCTGAGAGTAAACTCGAGGCCAACAAAGTCTCATAATTTATCACTGGGGTAGCTAGGGAAGATTTCTGGGGCTGGCCATGGGCCCTTTATCTAAGAATATTGCTAATATAAAATAAAATTGGTTTTAGGGGCAGTTGGCAATCTCGGGGGTCATACCCTCTGCCTCATAGCTTAGGGTTTTAAAGTTCAGGACTGCGGACCCGGTAAATTTTTCTGCTGACTCCAACTCCAGTTCCGACTCCATTGTTTTAAAATTGTCCGGCACTGACTCCGACAACAGCTCTGAACCATTTTATTTTATAAAAGAATTTTTTTTTGTTCCGACTGTTTCGCTTCGGCTTTGGTTCAATCCAAAAAGATTTTTTGCTCTGACTCCGGCTCCGGCTCCGGCTCCGGCTCCGGCTCCGGTTGCAATTATTCTTATTATATTGACGTTCATTTGCAAGGCATTGGTTTAAAAGGAAGGAAGGAAATATCTAAACAATGTCAGCACAGAATACATCAGGTGAGATGAATGTTCGAAACTACTACTACTACTACTACTACTAATAATAATAATAATAATAATAATAATAATAATAATAATAATAATAATAATAATAATAATAATAATAATAATAATAATAATAATAATAATAATTTATGACTGCGATTATAGTTAATTAAATATTTACCCCAGCGCAGATCGTGCAACACCCACATACGTCTTGGGCAACTCCCCTTTTGCAAATCGTGTTATCAACAATGGGACAATGGGCAAAGTCACACTCACACGAAACAGCTTCACTCCTGCAAAATAATAATAATAATAATAATAATAATAATAATAATAATAATAATAATAATAATAATAATAATAATAATAATAATAATAATAATAATAATAATAATAATAATAATAATAATAATAATAATAATAATAATAATTTATAACATTGTAAATTTCTTATTTGTTCAAAATTAAAATATAAATCTTTCATGACATGTTTCATCTATTACAATAAACGAACCTTGATATTACATTGCACAAAATTAGTAATAATATAAAGCGCAACATTGTGAGGCTTGAAATGATATTTCTTCGTTACTGACCGAGAGTTTACACTTTAACAAATTGTTTCGAATACTGTACTAAGTGCAAAATGAAAATTAGTTCATTTTTTCGAGGAATTGCATAGCATTACGTATTTTTGATAAGCCACTTTAGCTTGTTTATATATATATATAATATATATATATATATATATAGATGTATAATATATATAAATATATATTATATTATATATATATAATATATATATATATATATACTATATATATATATATATATAATATATTATCTATATATAATATAAATATTATATCTAATATATATATATATATACTAGTATATTATATATATATATATATATATATTATATATTTTTATAAGACATCTTATATATTTATATATATATATATATATATATATATATATATATATAGATGTTAAATATTGCATAATAATCGCAATTATATAAGATGTTAAAGAAAGAACATATAATAGGAAGGTAAAGAATTAACTGCCTTCTCCGAGATTGAGCCACCGCCATGTTGCGACTGAGGACAATATACCCGATGCGTTACGACTGAGCTATCCTCCAAGCCTAAACTTGGATTCAAGAACAGTTATCACAGTAAAGGGAGCTCGGTTGCTTTATAACTGTTCTTGAATCCAAGTTTTAGGCTTGGAGGATAGCCTCAGTCGAAACGCACCGGGTATATTGTCCTCAGTGCAACATGGCGGTGGTTCAATCGCCAGGAGAAGGCGAGTTAATTCTTTACCTTCTTATTATATGTTCTTTCTTTAACATCTTATATATATATATATATATATACTATATATATATATATATATTATATATATATATATATATATAATATATATATATATATTATATATACATTATATTATATATATATATATATATATATATATATCATTCTACACCATCTCGAAGGTAGGACTTTCGCCCTGTCAGTTGGGCCAGCATTTTCTTTCATTTGGCGTCAAAACTCTTGATCCTGGAGCACTCTAGAAAACTAATTTTCGGCCCAATGATTTTCAGTGCTAGTCCTTGAGCTTCAGATAGGTTTTCACCCTTCCAATGGAACTAGCATCTTCTTCCACTTGGCCCCTAAAATCGTTCTCCCAGAGCTCTCCTGAAGATCGTGTTTCTAGTCACAAAGGTTTCCGATGCTGGTAGTATGTATGTATGATATGTAGTTCATAAAAAGTAAAGGGCCAGGCTGTAAGCCCTGTCGCCCTAGTGGTGTTCATCATCATTCTCTCCTATCCCAAACACATTTATACTTTTCATCAATGACTTCTTTCTGTTACCTTATCACCTATACACTCTTATGTCCAAAAGATTCGCCATTCGTTACTCCTCTCATTTT
>JABUQX010121363.1:12500-17500 GCA_015478945.1 Trachelipus rathkii
AAGGTATGGTATACCACAGGTGGTTTTGGGGTGGCGGGAAAAAATGAGATGGTAGGAAAGGTGATTGATTTCTGTGAAGGAGAGGTATGTGTGTAAGTAATCCTTTCTTTAAACACACAAGAGTACCCATAAGTATACTAGAGTTGGTGTAGGTAGAAATGGTATCAAAGTGAAAAGTTTGATTGATTTTGTGTTGGTGAAAGAAGGAGATGTTGAAGTATGTGGTTGGGATGTTAAATCAGTGAGGGGTTTACAGGAATGGGATTATCGGATCATTATGTTGTTTCTATGTAAAATTAAGTTAGTGGGGCTTGGATGGAGAAGGAAGGTGATACGAAAGGATGTAGGTAAAATTAAGAGTGAGAAGTTAAGTGAGCAAGACAATAAGATTAAGTATGTAAGAGCGCTCGCTAGTAAATCGGTTGAATGTGAACAGGTTGATACTGAACAAATCTGGGCAAATGAAGGAAGCAAATGTTAGTAGTGCAAAGGAAGTGTGTGGCCTGTGCTAAAGTAGGAGGTTAGAATGTAACAAGCGAATGGTGGAATGAAGGAGGTGATTGAAAGCGGTTAAAGGTAAAAAGAAGCGTGGTTGAATGTACTAAAAGCCAAAGATGATGAACTTTCAAAAGAAAGATGCTTGGAATTATATAGGAGGAAAAAAGAAATACTAAAAGGTTCATACGTAAGAGAAAACAAGAGGTAAATGAAAGCAGTTTTGGAAGGAGGATGAATGAGGACATACAAGGGGAATAGGAAGCTCTTCTGGACGGAAGCGCGAAAGGTTAGAATGAGAATAAGGGGAATCTGTTTAGAATAATGAATAGGGATGGTGCTTTTTGTAACTGATGAAATGGATGTGAGGGGAGTGTGGAAAGAACACTTCGAAAACCTGCACAATATTAACAGAAATGATGAGGTGTTAGTGAATTGTTGTGGGTTTGATGGTAAAGAAGGAATGTATTTTGGGATGAGGTTTATTAAGTAAGGAGGAGGGTAATGGGTAGAGTGAGAACAAAGTGAAGAATGGTAAATCTGGCATGTTTTTTATTGGGGTGGTATAGATGAATTACTAGTGAAATGATGCAAGAACGGAGGCGAGATTTTGATTGATTGGATTTGTGAAAGTTGTGTAATAAAGCGTTTTATGAGGTATAGTTCCAAGGGATTGAGAAGACGGTAATAGTACCCTTCTATAAGGGTAAGGGAGAAAAAGGGAACTGTAGAAATTTAATAGGGGATAAGTTTATTGGAGTGTTGTAGGGAAAGGTATATGCTGGTAATTTTGTTGAAAGAGTGCGTCGAGTGACTGAAGGACTGATTGGTGAAGAACAAGGTGCGTTTAGAGTGGTAGAGGATGTGTGGAATCAAATCTTTACATTAAAAACAAATGATTGAAGAAATGAGGGAGAAGAAGAATAAATTATATTTGGTTTTATGGATCTGCACAGGCGTATGAATAGAGTTATAGGGAAGCTTTATGGGCAGGTATTAAGTGGATAATGGTGTTGGTGGTAGGCCTTCTGAATGGAATCAAAAGTATGTTATACGATAGTGGGAGCGTGTGTAAGAATAAAGGGTGTCAATGGTGATTGGTTTAGGATTAATAGCGGAGTGAGACAGGGTTGTGTTATGTCTCCTTGGTTATTCAATTTGTATATGGATGGGTTTTAGAAGAATGCGAAGGTGGGATGCAGGAAATGGTGTTTAGAATGATGGAGAATGGAGAATGAGTGGAAGGGTGCCTAACCTATTATATGCGGATGATTTGGTACTGTGTGGCGAATCTGAAAGAGAGTTTGAGAGGATTGGTAGAGAAGATTTGGCAGGTTATGTAAAAGGAGGGGTTTGAAAGTAAAAACGTAGATAAGAGGAAGGTTTTGGTTGTGAGTGAGGGACAGTCCCTCAGTGTGTGTTATGTTGATGGTGAGCAGCTGGAGCAGTGTCTGAGTTTAAATAATTTAGGGTATGTGTTGGGTGAAGAAGGGAACGGATGATGCAGAGTGTAGTAGGGAAAGTTGTGAATGGCAAAAGGAAGGTTGCTGGTGCAATTAAATCGTTGGTGAAATAAGTAAAGGGACTAAGTCTTTGAGTGGCGCTAGGTCTTATCATGAGGGGTATGTTGTTACCTGTGGTATTGTATGGTAGTGAGACTATGGTCTGGAAAATAAGAAGTATAGATCTTAAAGTTCAATGTGTTCAGATGGACAATACTTAGGGGCATGCCAGGTGTGAAAAGAATTAATAAATTGAGGGATGAACTTATTAGAGAGTTGTGTGGTGTGAAGAAAGGGGTAAATGAGAGAAAAATGAAAGTATGTTGAGATGGTTTTGGTCATGTGGAAAGGGATGAATGAATAGTCGGTTGGTTAAGCGGATGTATCAGTGGTGAGTCTGTGTTGGGAACCGCCGGGCTGGGAGACGAAGAGAAAGTGGAATCGAGTCGGTGGAACGAACGTCTGGAGGAGAGAAATGGAGTTTGGCAGAGGCGAGAATAAAGGTGCATGATAGGAGAGAATGGCGGGGTTTTGTAATGGGGGCATGGTTGTGGCCCACCTGGGCCAGGGGGATGACCCTTACATTGACGATTTACCTTAGTGAGGGTCCGTCGCGGTCCATGATGCTCTAGGGGTGGATTTTTCTGTCTGTGACGAGCTCTCACTAAATTCAATGGTAACACTAATTAATGGTACAGGCTGGGCTTTCTTTTTCGACTTTGTCATGTTCTCCTACTGCTTTTTTTCTTTTCGATGCTTGTCAGCACCTTACCTCCCATATCTTGGGCAAAGGGAGGAAGGTGAGAAAGAAAGAAAGAAAATATATATATATATATATATATATATATTATATATATATCTATAATATATTATATATATTATATATATAATATAATATATATATATATTTATATATATATATAATATATATATATATATATATATGACAACTGCTATATAAATTGTATGTAAAGTACTCACCAATTCAACTACTTGAAAAGAAGATGTATTTTTTCTTTCTTTTTCTTCTGCGAACTTATTTATAAAAATTTTCATACCAGGAATGGATGATTTGATAACTTAATTAAAAGTTCTGCTTCTATGGAAAGTAATGCCAAATTTGACAGTCTGCCCTGACTCATCGTGCTTCGGAGGGATGTCTTTATAACGATTTAGGCAAGAAAAACTTCTTTCAACAGATGCCGTTGTTGCTGGAATTGTGGCGATCAGACTAAAAAGTCTATAAGATTCAGGAAACCCATCTTGTGAATCATTCTCTACGATGGTTTTTAAAATAGTTTGAATGTCCTTGTTCCGAAAGAGATTAGCATATGTTTGGTCATAAATCACGGCTAATTCATTACGCAAAAATGATCTGTCAAAAAAGATACCATATGTGGCCATTAAAGAATCTAAGGGTTCTTCAGGAAACTTGTTTTGGAAGTTAGAGAATTTTGTGGAATTCCCTAACTGTAGGAATTTTAAAAGGCCGCTAAATTTGAGAATCTTGCCCTCATCTGAATTATGATATTATCAATTATTTCATAAAGGTTTCTCTTATAATGGCTTGACAATACTGATTCTTCTTCGTGAAGTCTATTTCTCGTTGGAGGAGGAGAAATTTCTGTTGCTTCTCTAGTTTTTTCAATATATTTTTCTAATGATTCTTCATTTCGCATTTCTTGTATAGCTGCTTCACATAAGGTTATTTGATCTATGCACATTTGGATATCTACTGTTTTCTTCTGCAAGAAATTGTATACTAACTCTGTTTTAATAAAAATTTCTTGAAATACAAACAAATAAAATACAAAATTAAATTCAGACAATTTGTTCTTAAAAATTTCTGCTTGATGCCTTGTTTTGCCAGACTTGTCGTCCATTTTCATAAGCTCCTTAAAAGCCTCAATTAATTTAACCCTTTCAGAGGAAAGAGCTGTTAAAAGTTTTGCATGTGAATTCCATCGTATAAAACTGTTAGTAGGTATTCGCTTTCCCACAATTTTATCAAGAATTGCAGTTCTTTTTGTTGATTGGTGAAAAAAAACAGGTATTTCATGCAAGGTGCCAAAAAAAGTCATTAACATCTTTAATATTACGGCAACTGTGCTGTAATACAAGATTTAGGCGGTGAGCTAAACAATGTGTGAAAAGAGCATATGGGGCATGGTTACGAATTTGTGCTTGAACTCCATTCAATTCAGATGACATAACGCTAGCCCCATCATAAGTTTGAGCAATAAGTTTCTTACGAAAGTCAAATGGTTCTAATAATTTAATAAGTTCCTCACTAAAACCTGATGCGCTCCTGTTTTCTCCCCAACCTCAAAAAAAACCAAAGAAATGCTCTTTTATGAATCCATTTTCATCAACGAATCTGTAAATAACTGAACATTGTTCGTTCTCGTGTGTGTCGGTTGCTTCATCTACTTGAATTGAAAAGAAAGGAGCATTTATAATACCTTTTTGTATATAATCTTTAATTTCACTTGCAATGCAATCAATAATATCATTTTGAATTGTCTTTGACAAACCAGTAAAACCCCCCAATTTTTCCCAATGAGATTTCATTTCAGTGTCACGTCTTATGATTAAATCAAACATTTCTTTGAAGTTTCCTTGGTTGAAGGAACTTTGACACTCGTCATGACCACGAAATGCAAGTCCTTGTTTACCTAAAAAGCAAGTTATATCGATCAAAAGTTTGAATAATTCTCTATTTTTTTTTCACTCTGGCATTGTACTCACTTTTATTTCTTAATGCCTGTTCACTTAATTGCTCCAAAATAGTCATATTTTGTTTACGTAACTGTTGAACCAATACTATTTTGAATATGTTCTTTAGAACCCTTATGCCTTTCCAAGCTTCTTGATAAGTTTTTCCAATCTCGAAATCCTTCATCACACCAAACAGTCTTTTTTGCACTGAGTAACAAACAAGGCCAGCAATATAAACCATCTTTTTTCACGCTTCCACACAACCACTTAAAGCGGTCATACCAC
>JABUQX010121364.1:0-35000 GCA_015478945.1 Trachelipus rathkii
CTCGTTGAAGCTTCTGTTAAGAATGTTTTGACTATATGCTTTCGTTTATCAGAAATAGCGGGACAGCCCCATTCCCTTGTTTTTCATTACATGTACAATTCCTCTCATGCTATATTATGAATTTAATCATTAAATATATAAATTTTGTATGGCATCATTTAGAGATAACATTAACAATAGGTTATTTTGTCAAACTACTGTAAACTTCTCCTATTCGTTAAGCGATAAATATAATATACACACACCCAACACTAATATATAACATGGCCTGTCACCGGCTAGGAGAAATATTATTGACAACGTAACTGAACGTCGCGCATCTGGGCCGACACATTTATTCTCTCTAAGCAAGTCACAGAATGCATTCTTTTATCAATAACATATATGTATTGTATCTAGCACAATCTAAGCTTTCAGCCGACAGGTCTTATGATGAAGACGACCAAGAGCAAGTATAGAACTCAAATCAAAATGTGCATAGTCATATCATATGGATCATTCAATACTACCATTTTAATGGTGAGATTATTTTAAAACTTTGATTTAGTTTATTATTAATCATTAATTTTTAATTATGTTATTTGTAAATATTTCTACTAATTATATACATACTATATAAAATAGTAATGATTATTATATACATACTTTTTATTTTGTGTACGCGCTAGTTTCTAATATTTACTTATGAACTATTCAACACATTATTGGTTAATTGGTCTCTGAGTCATTCATGAAATCAAATGAGTGACGTCCATTCCTTCCTTCGGATACACACTAGCACTAACTGTATCGTATTGGTATAATGCTCCTGGAGGTAAAGGAGCGGAAAGGTTTCTAAATAATGGATTCCCCTTTTTTTCCAAGCGAAATACTTAGGTAAGAATAATTGAGAGGAAAAATACTTAATCTAAAAGGTACTCACCTAATTGAGCTAAGTTGAAGTCACGTGTTTTTCTACGGCCGTTATTATCAATACGGCCCTTAGTGTCTGCAGTATCTAGTAGGAGTATTGATTTGTCATATTAATAAAAATGAATGCCATTATTCAAGACAGTCGAGTAAACTAATGAAGACGTTCTATTATATCTGAGGATATATATATATATATATGACTAGCTACCGATAAAATATGGAGCTATAGCAATAACCCACGTTCATTGAATATTATTTGCTTGAATAGAATAACTACCTGGACCAGCATTGGAATCTTTATGCGCCCAATGAAATAATAGTGAATTCATTATCACTGAGAGTAGCTCATTGAGGGAGAACCAGTTCGATGCCTAGAGAATGGAAGATAGATTCTAGTTCCAACTGAAAGGGTGATAGCCTTCCTGAGTGTAAATCTAAAGGTATGTCCTTATAGGCGATCAGAACTATATATCATTAGCACAAAGAAATTCTATTCATAGATTGCTCTAGGGATCTAAGATTCGAGCCAGAAAAGTATAGATAGAAATGCTAGGTCACAAGACAGAGGTGAAACCTAACATGGGAGATGGGTAAATTATATATATAATATATATATAATATTATATTAATATATATATATTAATATAATATATAATATATAATATTATATATATAGTATAATATATTAATAATATATTATATTTATTATGTATTTATAGTTATAATATTTATAATATTATAATAGTATAATTATTATAATATTATACATATAATATATGTATATCATATGTATTAATTATTATATTATATTATAGTAAATATTAATATATATTACATATATAATATATTATAATATATTTATATTATATAATAATTATAATATATATTAATATATTTATATATATTAATATATATATATATATTATAATTATATATATTATATATTAAAATATATAATTAATATTATAATATTAATATTAATCATATATTAATATAATATATCTACTTATTATTATATATAATATATATCCTAATATATAATTATATATTAATATTATATATATATATAAATTATAAAAATTATATATTATAATATATATATTAATATATATATTAATAGTATAATATATATATATAATATATATAATATATATATAATATTATATAATATATATATAATTAATTATAATATATTATTATAATTATATTATATATTATACTAATATAATAATAATGTAATAATATAATAATATATAATATATAATATATTATATTATTATATATAAATAATAATAATATATATTATATTATATATATATAATATATATATATATTAATTATAATATTATAATATATAATATTATACTTTATCATTAAAAATTATATTATATATATAATTAATATATATAATATATAATTAATATTAATAAATATATATTATTTAATATATATATATATAACTCAAAGTATATAACTAGAATGGCATCCATAATATAAATATGAACAGGTACTAATCAGTATCATATCTGTGATTAAAATTAATAGCACTGTACTCTTAGTTGATATTATTATTAAACAGTATCAATATTATGATAATTAATGATTAATTTAACAAATTAGACTTCGTCCAATGTATATTAGTTGGACCAATGAGGATAGACAGAGACAAAATGCGATTATTGTGTATAATATGAGAATTAGAATACTCAGTTATTCATTTATACGAGTGGTTATTCCTAGAGTAAATTATTGTAAATGAATAAGAGAGAAGAGAGAGGAAGTTATCCAACAATCCTCCTTGTGCGCAATGATGTCGAAGAGAGACACAATTCCACATCTCTATCTACGTAGAAATGGACTGTGTTTTAAAAGTGAGAAAAACGTCATACTTACTAGATTCATTAACTTTCAAATCTGAGCCCTTCCATTCGGGGATGTACTGCTCTAATAACTCAATTTATTTTTAATCAATGTACTCTGAGGTTGGTTAACTAAATGTTATTAATAAATTGGTTTTCTAATTATTATTACATTAAGTATCAATACATGGGTAAAGTATAATAATGTCTGTCTATCCCTTATACCTAAAGGTGGATTCATCTTCGCTTTATGCTACGTGATAAAACTATTATGCTATTTAGTCATTTATAAAAATTACTCTCATTATTCTCATAAAAAAAAGGTTTTAGTATTTTCTAGTCTAAAAGAATTGAGTGAAAGTTCCATAATTAGTTAGTTGATAGAAGCAACTAAGTATCACTTCAAAAAAAATATTTTTTTTTTCACACTCAACCTTCTGATACAATAATTAGAATACATGGTTAAGAAAGATAAAGGAAAACCAGAAACTCTATGATAGGAATAGGCAAATTTTTTTATAAATATTTAAGTTTAAGCAATAAGAAATGACATTTAAAGATAATAAATACAATGGATATGAGGTTTACTTTGACAGGTATGTGTGTTTTGGGGCTGCATGAATCTTCACAAAATTTGGTATTAAAATATTTTCATGAAATGGAATAGAATCGAAATATTATATATCAAATTTACACCCATAAACAACTGAGATATGGAACTCGAACAAGCGGCGAGTATATATATGGTGTTCTTCACAAATTCATTTTTTCAATGTCCAAACTTTCTATAAAATATAATTTTTGCCTCTTAATAAGATTATAAAATTTTAGAATGGTTTAACGCAGGAGTTATATATACGGTTATTATCTTTTCTTTATTTGATATTTTATTCTTATTGGTTCAAAAAGCAAACCCATTCCGGTATCTTATATATATGATTTGCAGGAATTTCTCAAATACATTAAAGAATCATATCTAAATCTTTGCCTATTCTCAATATTACCTCCAATGATAGGTAAGTTGAATAAATATATTTCGTTTATCATAGATTGTCTTGTTGTTAAATTGTCATATTGCCTTGCGTGTTTAATGGGTCTATTATTTTTTATTTTTTTTTTTTAGAAGAGCAGTATCTTTCTATAGAGAGCATTACGTGTACTTCATGCGGTTTTAGTTATCATACATGACTAAAAGAGGTAAAAGAATTTTAGGATGACTTTATTATGAGCGACCTATCTATTCCTCTGATGTGTTTTATATGACACTTTTAATACTATTATCTTTTATTCCACTATTTCCGACTATTATACTAGTATATTACTATATAACTATCAGTATGACTTATTGAGTTAGGTATTTATACAACCGGTTTTATTCCTTAATTGTAATCTTTTTTAATTTTTTTATTATTCAATATTATGAAAGATGAAGGAAAGAGACTACAGTAAGAATGAAAGTATTTGAAATAGTAAAGGAAATTTATTTAAACTGTACTTGAGAGCTATTATATATATGTATATATAATACAGTATATAGGCAAAAATATATTATAATTTAACATATATTTGAATATATTAATGGGTTGATTAGAAATTATTTATTAATATATAAGCAACTGTTTTAATACAACCTGATACAAAAGGGGCTCTCATTCGTTTTTGTGTAATGGTTATACTCTATGCTATATATACTAAAATATTTAATATAATATACTCTTTTATTAAATTATTTCTATTTGATAGTCCCAGACGATCTGAGTTTCCCATTATAATGAGTCCTTAGGTCTGTAAAATCATTATTAAATTTATTTAAAAATGTCTATATACGTAGAAAATAAAAAATCAATAATTTAAACAAAAAATATAAAACTAACCCAATTTACGAACCCCTGTTAAAGATATAGTCCATTCAATTATGCCAAGAAAGATAAAAACCCGATACTTAACGTCGGTTTCTTCTCTAAAGACAACCCCGACCAGTGTTTGTTTAAAAAGATATCAGAATTATTGAAAACATTGAATAATTTTCTTACCTATTACAATACAAAGTGCTTATCTAAGAGTATTATAACATCTCTGATTAAAAAATCTAAAATCCAAAATAAAATATTATACTGACATTCTGGCAATTACTGGTCAGAGAAAAACTATTAAATATTTGTCCATTTCTGGAGTCAGACTATATCACTCTATAACTTGTAATCTGTATTATATTATCTTAGTATGGTTTTTATTTTATAAGCCCATTCCAATATTTATAATTAATTTCACTTTAATAAAATTACTGTATGTACAAAATTATTAATTTTAATACATTTTAAATGTGTATCTTTATGTCTATTTATTATATTTATTATGATTAATCATTAATGTTATATATTATCATTCATATATATATATTTAATTATTATTATATTATATAATTTTTCTTATATCTTATTTTTATTATTATTAATTTTTTATATTTATATTTTTTATTATTATTATTATATATATTTATTATTATATTATATTAATTATATATTATTTTATTTATTATATTATATTATTATATTATTCAATCATTACAAGCACTTGCTATTGTTTCTTCTAGACGCTGAGGTTGTCAAGTATATCTACTATGGCTATCCTTCTTAGTTTTTATCCATGCGGATGACGTTTGATATGGTATGGTAAGTTGGCTTGAGCTGAAACGTGTAGGGTTTATAAGATTGAATTATTAACTGTTAGCCTATATCAAAAGGTCCTTATGTTACTCAGACTCATTATATTGAGAATGTGACATCTCCTGTTTCTAAGCATTTATGGAGTGATGTTATCTATTATGAATTATTGGAAATCCTGACTTGAATATACTGTTTACTTCATAGTTTTCTTAGTTTGAATTTTCGTCAGGGAATAGATATTCTTGAAATATAATACGTTGTCTTGTGAGTTATTATACAATATGTATGAGTATATATATTCTAATATAGTTACTTCAGTGTGCTATCGGTGTGTAAATTATTTAGGTAAATCATTAGTTGTGAGTACTTCAGCGGGAACACGTCATTCTTTCACCAAATTTGTGAGTATGTTTTATTTCCTATGAAAGTAATTCGGCATTTTTAGTAAGCACTATACTTCCGTCAAAACACTTATTTGCTCTATTCGTTGCTCATTTCTCTAATCCTCTGATGACAGTTCATGAATTGCTTTGTTTTGTTGGAGGCAATAATAAATATATTTTTATTGTGTTATACTAAATTTTTCTTCATATGCTTTTAATATAATTGTGAATATTATTATATAATGAGAGCAAATTATTACATCCATCACACTTTATTATTATATATCTTTCCTCTTCTCAACATTTTTCCTCTGACATTCCATGTACTACCTATAATACGATTCACTACATTTCGCCGTAATATATGATTTACAGGGCTCGCTGTACGTGGCGATATCACGACTCTATTCTTCCCGAGGCATGCATTATATGCTATATCCTTGGCTAAATACGATAGTGAGTTAAGTAGGCAGCCATACTACTAATATATCTCTACCATACCGTCCCTTAGTCTTGACTACTTCTATCGACTATATGCAGTGACTAATATTATCGATGTGGGCAATTTTTATCTCCCCACACATAGGATATAAGGGATATGGGATGTCTGTAAGTAAGAGGGGTGTTTATATAATAAGTAACGATACTAATGATATGATGTAAATCATAGTATTAATTATATGATGGATAATGGTGTCTCTAAGATATGTGTCTAGAGGATGAAGTTGATGGATATGAAGCAGTGACACAATAGTTCTTTTAACCAATTTATAAAGTGAATAAAGAAAATATGTAAAGTTTCTAACATAATAGTATAAGTAAAAATATGGGTGTTAAATATTAATATTATTATATTGAGTTTTTATAATAAATTTATCACTATACAAAATTCGTTAATTTTATGTCATATAATTACAGCAAATAATCAAGTATCACAAAAATATGACGATGACGTATGAATTGAGACAAAAATTAATGACCGATTATTTATTGATCGAGATGTACGAATTAATCGTCATCATCTAGATTATAATATCAAGAAATTTATATATATATATATATACTATACACAAATCAAATAAAATTGTCCTGTCTACCCTGTTGGAAGCTTTCACAACCGAGAATCCTGTTGTGATTATTTAGAAGAATGAAATCCAATTAAGGTTGTAGAACATTTAGTTGAAACAATTCTTAATATTGAAAAGAGAAAGTTTTTCCGGGGTATTATTCAACAAATGCTAAAATACTTTGTATAATATCACTAATAAATATTTTCTTTGAAATGAAGAAATGAATGACGATGATTCAGAATCACACAACAGTAATCTCATAGATGGGCCTGAGACACAGATTATGTCTGACCACGTAGCTTATCCTCTGAAGAGAGAGAGAGAGTCGCTCATAGCACGGATTTCTATATTTCAGGCAATTAAAAATAAGAACCATAAATCCACTGGTACAGTTATTGTGCGGCCTTTAAATTATATGTGATATATATATTACTAGCTGAGTTGGGTGGGACTGAGTCCTCATGTAAATATTCCATTACAAGTAGCCCTAAATATATATATATATATAATTATATAATAATATATAATTAAATATATATAATATATTTAATTAAATATATTATATATATATATATACTATATATATTATAATATAATAATATATATATATATAATATATATATATATATTATTATAATTATATATTATATATATATTATATGCTATCTAATTATATATTAATATTAAAATATATTAAATATATTATATATATTATTTTTATATATATTATATATACAATATATATATATATATATTAATTAAAAATATATAATATATATATATATTATTAATATATATATCATTTAATAATATATATAAATTAATTATATATATATATATATATATTAATATAGTATATTATATATATATTTATATATATATATATATAATTATATAATTATATATATATTTATCATTATATGTATTATATATATTATAATATACTATATTCCGGTCACTGTATTTTTATTGCCCATGGTTTGTAATCATGTTTTGCCTTGTCCTGCTAATTTTTGTTCTTCTTTAGGAAAATAGTAGACTAGTCATTTCTGCTTATATTCTGTTTAAGTGAGCCAATCTATCATAAGTGGCCACCATTTCCAACTTTAGAGGGCAAGTAGAATGCTTATCTACAAATAGTAAGTTTATTAACCATCATATCTCCCTTGACTATTTGATTACAGCTGCTTTTCTATTTGTAGATGTATTACCGATGCTTATTTATGTATGATGTGTTACCGATGTTCCATGTGTTTGTCCTTTTAATTCCATGTCCTCTTAGCCAAATATTTGCAACAACAGCCAGAAGAAATATCTTTTGGATCCTTAACACCCTAGTTGAGAGATACCTTCCCACAGGGTAGGAAAATTGTTAATCATATTTACTTTTATGGTTTATATTTATTTATTTATGCATTCTGCTTTTGATTTATTTATTATTTTATGCATTTTGCTTTTTGTTTTTTGTTGCTAATTAACGGATCATGGAATGTAATGAGTTTCCTACATTACATTCCAGGTTCCGGTGTTGGGATTTCCATCCTTAACAGAACACATCATTCCGTTGTTGGGATATTCCAAAACTCCATTCCATCCCAGGATCACACTTCTGATTATTACTAAGCAGATACAAATTGCAGATAATTGTACCAATTCAGATGGAAAGTGATAAGAAAAGGATTCAGACAATTACAAGCTTAGTATTATACGGTTCTTTTGTTGCATCCTTCATTATTACAGACTTTACACTACTTATTCCAACTATAAATGTTTATTTATGTGTAATGTAGAAGTTGTTTACTGGACTCTCCGATTATCTTAGTTTACCATACCTAAATCATATTCCTTTTAAACAAGAGTTGTTAGTTTTTATGGAAGCAGAGCCTGGGCCAGATGTTCAAGAACACTCCGGAGCTCTGTATTTAAAGTAGCTCCAGAGCTGGCATGGAGTGGAACACTCTAGAGCTGAAGCCGGGGTTTTCAGAGCTAGCACATTATATATATATATATATATATATATATATATATATATATATATATTATATATAGTTAGGATTTCTAAATAACAGTTTAAGAAAATATATTTCTTTTTTCTGAAATTCGATATGGATCGGGAGATCATCTTTAGTTTCCCCAATTTCTTCTACTAGATTCACATTTTTCTTACCAAACCGCACGTACACTACACCACAACAACACGACACCACCACACCATTTTCGAGCACACCACAGGGTCACACACACACAAACAGTTCACACACTCACAACAGCACACCACACACACACACACACACACACACACACACACACACTAGCACACGCATACGTACACTCTTTGATAAGATATTAATTAATTTCATGGTTGATTTTCTTTTTGGTAAAAAAAAATCTTTATATTACAATTTAAACAAAAAAAAAAGATGTTTAGCCATTTTTAACAAAGATATCAGTGGGAATAGGAAACGGAAAAGCTCTAGAACAACAACAACAACAACAACAACAACAACAACAACAACAACAACAACAACAACAACAACAACGGACCTTATTAATCCTAGTTCATTTCGAAGATCAATGAAATTTACTGAAAATGTGAGAAATATTTTGTAATGAGGAAAATCGCATTGAAAAACACTCGAAACAAAAACAAAAAAAAAACAGTTAATAAAATCCATCGGAACACACTATACAAATGCATGCCATATGAACATTTTTCTACGGCATCCCGTACCCTCAATAATTAAATATTGTTTCGACACCATAACAGCCTATAATATAAAAAGATTTTAAAAAGAAAGAAGTGGCAGTAAGAATAGTTTTACATGTTGTAAATATTAAATTTGTACACTTCATAATTTTTTTGAGGTTCATTTCTCGAGATTTTTTTTTTATTATGTTCTCCTTCCTTTCAGCTCATTTTAAACATTTTATGTAAGTTTCATTTAATTCTAAACTGCGATTTTTTAAAAATATTTTCTCCATAAATAAATGCTATAAATATGAAATTTTGCGCGTTTGTAATCTTATTTATTTATTTATTTATTTTTTTGTGGGGCTCATATGGTTTTCATTTAGATTTTCCTTAATTACAACATATTTCTGACACACTGTTTCATTGAAATAGGCGAAAGGAGTTAGAATTAAGAAGAACAATTTTTTTTTATTAATTATTAAAAATAAATTAAAACAAAATGTAAGCATAAAAAATCCTATTAGACTCATTTTTAACAAATATACTAGTATATCAACACGACCGTGGAACGGAAAATAAACAAAGATTTTTATTTAAAGCGTTATTTCCTTACAATTTCTATATACTGTCATACCTCAAAAGTCAAGTATTTTTTATTAAGCCGTTTCGTTTTTGCATTTGTGCTTACGGAGTGCAACAAATGCTCGAGTTTGCGTTCGTTTATGTCAAACTTAGCGCAAAATCGAGAAAAATGCTCACCAAACGTAAAGAATTTCCTTAATTCTGTAAGATTGCTATTTCCCGTGCTTGCCGAATTTAGGACGTGCTTATGAAAAAATGTAAACAAATAAGATGACGGAGTGCTAGGTCCGTTTGGTTTGATGGATATTTCATTCAATAAAATTAGCTTTAAATCTAATTCCTTCCAAATCGATAAACTCCATCACAATAGTGGATCGATTATTCGTAATATAAACCATTTATTATTTTTTTATTTATGTTAATTCCAAAACCACGTAGTCCATCACAACAGCTGATTTCAAATGTTTGTAAACAAGTGTTCGTTTATGCACGAATTTCATTCTAAAACTGGGTAAGCATTTCTTTTCGAGCGTAAGCACAAAGGACAAAAACGATAACATTCTTATTAAACCATCTATTTTTCTTTTGCCAGGCTTTTATAACAAATATTAAAGTTATCCTTTTAAATATGGTTTTCTAAAATCAACATATTTATCAAGGATAACATTTTAATATATTAAAAAATTAATCATAATTGTTTGAAAAAACAATTAAACGTAATTATTATTATAAAATTCTTAAATACGCTGCTTAAGTCTTTAATCCACAGAAAAATCTGTACTTTAAACTGAGCCACGAATTTGGGTAAAGTGAATTACAGCAATCAAAATTAACCCTCTAATTCCGATGACGAAACCCACTTTCTTTGTGAATTGTGATCGAGAAAGAAGCTAGGTAATGAAGGTCCTCCGTCGGAGATCTTCTTAATTATCCAGACTAATGAATTATTACTTAAAATAAATTTTGTTTCAACAAATTTATCATAAGGATTATGTCAACAGCATTTGCCAGATATTTGCGGATTGTTAAATAGAGCAGAACTAATATTGAGGTAAATGTGGACAATTAATTCACTGCGGCTTTTCAAAAGTTTGAATTAATAGGATTTTAGTGCTCTTTGAAAGCTTAAATACCACAACACTAAATATTATAATATATATATTATTATATATATATATATATATATATATATATATTATAATTTTTATTTATATTTATATATATTATATATATATTATATATATATATATATATATATATATATATATATATATATATATATATAATATATATATATATATATATATATATATAATTGGAGCAGTCACAGAATTATTGACCTGTTCTAGTGATCGGTTGATCTTTCTTCATTAATTTCTGCAAACTTTGAAGTCTTTTCACTAATATCAACTTTGTCAAACACCACCTCTCTTCTTCTAAACCTCATCTCTTCTTCTTAATCGAAACACAGGCCCTTAAGTTCCCTGACAGCAAAACCTAATGTTCCCCTCCTACTGTTTTTAGCGTTCATTTTCAGCCAAAGACGGATGTTACGTCTAATGTATACGCAACGATGTAATCTGTTCTTAAATCTTTTCCAGCAAAAAATTCCTATAGGATCCTATCCATTCCTATCTTAATTAAGATATGAATGGATGGGATCCTGTAGGAATTTTTTGCTGGGTTCTAATTTGGAGTCTTCTTAATTTTCTACACTATGGCTTAAGCTTTCATGCCAGTCTGCAATAATCTTCTGTCTATTTATCACCAAACTCTGATGACTATCCTAAATTCCTTGATGTGTAAACTCCAAAATAGAACATATTTTATCTAATTCTCATTTGTCAGAAATCATCATTTTGGATGATTTCAATGTTCACCACCCCCAGTGACTTATGATACAGCTGGTGAACTTGCATTTCTCTATCTTGAATGACCTAGCTTCAGCAGTTGATGAGGCTCCATACTCGAATTCCTGATCGTATTGGGATGGACCCAACATTCTAGACCTTTCCTTAACTTCCAATCATTCTCCTTATTCTGTTAAATACTTTCCTCCTCTGGATACCTCCAATCTTAACTCGATATCCTCTTCTATCTCTTCAAGTATTTGCAGGAAAGACCAACGCTTGCAGCTCGGAAACGCTTTTGGCACTTTAGTTCTGCAAACTGATCGGACTTGCGGTTTTACTTCTTTGATTTCCCATGGAATGACTACTTCTTCCGTGTAAGGAGCTCCTCGGAATGTACAGAACACATAACCGAGATGATTCTCTCTGGCATGGAGATGTACATTCCATATTCTTTCCCTACAACTTAATCTAACAAACCTTGGTTTAACTTTGCTTGTTCTCGTGCTATTAATTGCCGCAGGGGCGCTACCTTCAGGAATTAATGCCGTCTTTAAACTCCAGAAACGCATGTTATTTATATTACATCCCATAAACGTGAAAAATCTCTTCTCATTGGCACTAAAAAAAAATTATCCTTAAAAAATGCAATGATCTATCTGGTTCCTCTTCCTTTCGCCCTTTTTGATAAATTGCAAAAACTCTTAACTTAACTTTAATTAATCTTCTTTCCTTCCATTAGTATCTTTCGATGGCACAACTGATATCTTACCTTCTGCTAAAGCTGAACTCTTCGCCAAGATCTTTTCTTCTAACTCCACTCTTGAGACAATTCTGGAGCTTTTCCTCCTTCTCCACTCCTCCAGCTCATTATGCCCAACATTGTAATTTCTCCTAAAGATGTTTTTTTCTGTGCTCTATGAGCTTACCACTATGAAGGAGTATGTTCCTGACGATATTCCTCCTATTGTTTTTAAAACTTGTTCTTCCGAGCTTGTTCCCTACCTTGGTAAACTGTTTCGTCTCTGTCTTCTTTCTTCTCTCTTTCTTTCATGCTATAATTAACGTGCGCTCATTCAACCTGTTCCTAAAATGGGGACCCCTCTCAACCCTCCAACTATAGCGTCTTATCGCTTTAACCTCCGTTCTTTCTAAAGTTTTCGAATCTATTCTCAAGAGGAAAATTTGGAACCATCTTATTTTTCAAATCTAATCTCTGATCGAAAGAATGTCTTTCGTAAGAAACGCTCTGCTGGTAATTTTTGTCTTCTCTCTGGTTCTTGGTTCTTTGCTATTCAGAATTTCGATGAATCTTTTGCTGTGGCGCTGATCATATTAAAAGCATTTAATTTCAAGGAGTATGGCACAAATCTTTGATTTTTAATCTTCTCTCTTATGGTATCATCCAACTCTCTGTAACCTTCTATCTGATGTCCTTTCCGGTCGATCTATAGCAGCTGTCGTAGATGGCCACCATTTATTCTTTAAATCTTTAATAGTGGTGTTCCTTAAGATTCTGTTCTACCCCAACTCCATTTCTACTTTTCATTAATGACCTTTCTTTCACTTCGTTTCCTATCCACTCCTATGCTGATGACTTCACCCTTCATTATTTCTTTAAATTTTGGAATCGACTCACTCATCAATAATTAACGCAAATCAAGATGGTGGCCTTGGAGCAGCTGACTTCTGATCTTTATCGTATCTCTAATAGGGGCAGAGAAAACAAGGTAGTTTTCAGTGATTCAAAAACAGTTTCTTTATCTATCTACTCGACATTATTTTCCACACATCTGTAATATCTTCTTTGAATACACACAACTATAACTTTCCTTCATTCTTAACATTTTTGGCTTTTCTTTTTCTCTTAACTTTGATTATAAGGATCACAGTACTTCTCCTTCTAAACAACATGCTTCAAAGAGGTTGTGTGTTCTGAGGCACCTTAGGAGTTTCTTCTCACCACCTCTGTTTCTTACCCTGTATAGGGGGTGTTGTTCGCCATTGTATAGAGTATATGCGTCAAATATCAGGGGTGGTTCCACATAGGTTGTTCTCCTTAATAAGGTGCAGTCTAAACCTTTCGACTTGTTAACCTTCCTACTTTCACCAACTCTCTTCAATCTCTTTCAAGCCGTCGAACTGTTTCATAACTCTCTTTGTACTTTCACAATTTAATGGACACTATTCTTCTGAACTCTCAAGATGATTACCTCCTCTTTTGAGGAGAACTCGTGCGACTCGTCTTTCCACACACAATCTCATCGCTTCTCCGTCCATCTCTGACCTCAGACTTAACTGATATGCTCAATCTTTTATGTACTTCACTGGTAAAGTCAAGAACACACTTCTTCCATTCTCTCTCTCTCTCTCTCTCTCTCTCTCTCTCTCTCTCTCTCTCTCTCTCTCTCTCTCTCTCTCTCTCTCTCTCTCTCTCTCTCTCCTCTCTCTCTCTCTCTCTCTCTCTCTCTCTCTCTCTCTCTCTCTCTCTCTCTCTCTCTCTCTCTCTGAGAATTTGTATGGCCTGAAGGTATTCCTCCTGTAGTTCTTAAAACTTGTGTTTCAGAACTTGTTCTTTGCCTTGGTAAACCGTTTCGTTTCTGTCTTTCCCCTTCGACCTTCCTTCTTTGCTGGAAACATGTACTCATTCAACCCTTGTTGAAAAGTTAGTTTGTTAGTTAGTTGGTTAGGGGTTTGAACAAGGTAATAATTTATTTATTATTTAAATTTAATTCTAAGAATTTAAGGCAAGTTAATTTTTCCATATTTTTCTCTCTTAAAATTTATTTATGCCTTTAAATATTTTAGCCCCTTTAATTGTAAACAGGAGGAGACTCCGTGTTGGGTTTTGTCTTTAAAAAATTCTAACACAAAGGTTCGTCTACTTGTCATAATTTATCAAATAAAACTACAAGTGAAGTTCATGTTCACGATTCACAGAGAGTGAGCAGAAAACAGAAAAACTTGCAAAGTACTACAAAATAGTTGGACTTGTAATTATTTATTATTTTATGCAGTTAATATATTTTACTCATATTTTATTAATTATTCCTTAAAAATTACAAATACAAAATAAAATTAGGTAATTAGAATTGCTTTTCTGTAAGAAGAAATTACAACAATTGACTTGTAACACAATCTAATGATTGTGCTTGTAATTAACACCGCCGCTCTCGAAGTACCGTTGTGACGACTTTGTAGATTGTAGACAAGATATTCTTCAGCGCGACTCACCTGTTTGTGAATTTACAAAATCGAGATTGTACGCCTGTTTCTGACGTGGGAGTGCGGAAACTGGCTTTAAAAACGATCAAAATGAGCCCATGTGCACAAACAGACTGCACTATGGCTCCTGAAATCGCAGCTTTTTTTTAACATTGCATTTCCATTTCATTACTATTTTATACTATACTATGACAACACTGCTTACAAACTATTCTTTCGGGTACCGGTGTTGGTTTGTGTCCTCTTAACCCCTAATTTTTTTTTAAAAATTTGGTAAATTAACTAAACTTTAGTTCTTAAAAAAATTCATAGTAGTATTATTGTTGGCCAACTTTGAAATATGCTATACTGCTTTCTAGATCAAGAGTCAAATCGCACGTCTTCCTTTTGGGTGTATAAATATAAATAAATATAATGGTGTCTGCCGGTCTGGCTATTGACGTGCTAACAGCTGGAGCACAGATAAATAATAATACGAGTGTTTGATAGGGAACTTGTGAAGCTTTTAAAAACATTAAAGGGAATGGGTAAAAAAGTAATTAATAAGTCTGCAGATGAATGGAGAATTGTAAAAATAAGATAAGGATTCCGAAAGTCAGTGTGACCAACAGTAACAGGTTTGACTGTCTTCTAGATGGGGAGGGATTAGAGAGGCCCAATGGTAATTTTGAGTTTTCTAAAGGGAAGGCTGAGACATTGCTAATTAGAGATTATAATACGATATATGACTTTTCAAAATATGGATAGAAGGAATCGAATGAGAGCATGTTATCAAGGTGTCAGAGGAAGTGATATCTTGGATATGATAGATAGAGAGAGAGAGATTGAGTATAAAAATATGCATTCATGTAGGTATAAATCTAGACTGCAAAAAAAGACTGATAATTGTAGAGCTATGCGTAGTATATATATATATATATATATATATATATATATAATACAATATATATAATATATATATATATATATATATATATATATATATATATATATATATATATATATATATATATATATATATATATATATATATATATATATATATATAAGGCAATGAGAAAAAAATATTTTTGTGATACTGTTGTATTAAAAGCCTATCAAAATATTGATTATCATTAAAAAAAAAAAATTAAGGTTTTATATTACACATATCTCTATAATTACCAAAGCTTTTTCAAAAGTATATTGAATAAATTACAGCATTGCCATATTATTAAAATATCAAATATAAATTTATGATAAGGCCTTACATTGATGAAGATACCTAACTAATTAATGGTAGGTTAATATATCAGAAAAAATACTAATATTAAAAAAGAATTTCAGATTATATATTTTATGTACCATTCTATAATATAAATTATAAAAAATTTCAATAAATTTATTTTTTATTTTCTTCACCACTCACAGGTTAGGGGGAATTGTAGCTCTTCTCAATATAGACAAATGTTTATATGCCATGCATTTACATGCAAAAAAAAAAGTAAAATATGCAAAACCAGCAATATAACCTGAAATGGTAGATGGTAGCACAGATAGAGGATGCTTGAAAGATATTAATGGAATGATGAGTATGGCATCGTTTAATACTGTTTCCCAATTTTTTGATATTTGGTGTTTAATATATACTAATACTTTAAGAAGGTAAATGTACCAAAAATGAAATCAAAATATTTTCCCTTCTTTAATATTTTTGCCTACCAAATTTACAAAACATTATCATATTCAGAGATATACGACCTCATTTCCTGATTTTATTTTATTTTATTTTATTTTAATAATTTAATGATTTAGTTATTTAATTTTTTTTTAACACTTTATTAGGTTGTTTTGAGTTTTTAGGTTGTTTTGAGTTTTTAGGTTGTTTGGAGTTTTTAAGTTATCTGCTCTAAACCTTTACCAAACTAAAAAAAAATATATTTTTTTTTACTAATCTATACTAAAAAGAAAGTAGTTGCTAGCTGGAAAAGTAAATTAAATAAATTATAATATCCTTAAATTATATTGGCATATATATATATATATATATATATATATATATATATATATATTATATATATATATATATATATATAGTATATTATATATATAATTATATATATATATATATATATATATATAATAATATAATATATATATAATATATATATATATATATATATATTACTATATATATATATATATATATATATATATATATATATATATAATATATATATAATTATATATATATATATATATATATATATATAATTATATTGATATATATTATATATATATATATATGATATAAATAAAGATCTTTTTAGCCTAACACAAAAAATCAAGAACTCTGTTAAATAATTACCTTAAATAATCCGCAATTACCATGTTGATGAATTATATAAGAATAAGGTGTTAAAAACAAGATGGATCATTACGGAAAAGGAGAAGGAGGGAGGAAGGATATGGAAAGCACGTTTGGTTGTGAAAGGTTTTATGGAAAAAGAATACCTTGATACTGTGGCTTGTGAAGCTCCCACTTTTTCTATAGAAGGATTGAAAATAATCCTTTCTATAATTAACATGAATGATTGGGAGGCAAGGACAATAGATGTTAAAACAGCTTACTTGCAGGGCAAAGAAATGAAGAGAGAAGTGGTAATACAACCCCCAAAAGAAGCTAAAACGTTAAAGTTGTGGAAATTAAAAAAAACTGTATATGGTTTAAAGGACGCAGCCAGAAAATGGTATGAAAGTCTGGTAGAAGTGTTAACCGGAGTTGGAGGAAAAAGAAGTAAAATCGATAATACAATATTTAAGTGGGAAATGGATGGTAAAGTTGTTGGCATAATGGGTATCCATGTTGATGACCTTATTTATGGGGGCAATAAAGAATTTGTGGATACGATTATACCAAAAATAAAGAAAGAATTAAAAGTTGGAAAGGAAGAAAGCAAAGTTTTTAAATACTTGGGAATAGATGTGTAGCAGGAAAATGCTTAAGGGATGATTATGGTGTTGAGTCAGAGGAGTTATACTAGAGATAGGTTAGAATAAGGATAATAAATAAGGAAAAAAAAAGGAGGAAAAAACTGTAGTTGACGAGGACGATGACAATGTAAATAGATCCCTTTTAGGAAATTAAATTGGATGTCCCAAAATACACGGCCTGATCTGAGTTTCGATGTAAGTTGTTTAGGGCGAAATATGAAGGAGGCAACAGTTGGGAACTACAAAGATTTGATCAATGTAGCAGAAAGAGCAATCAAAGAGGAAATTTACATGAGAATACCGAAATTGAAGAAAGGCAGAATGAGGTTGGAGGTTTACTCTGACGCATCATTTGGTAATATAAGTGGTGGGAGAACCCAGATTGGTTATTGTATAAGGATGAAAGATACAGTGGGCAATATTTGCCCATTGTTATGGAAATCGAAAATAGCTAAAAGGGTGGTAAGTTCCACTTTGTCAGCTGAAACCCTAAGCATGGTGGAAGCAGTTGAATGGGGGGAGTATATTAAATATCTTTGGGAAGAACTAACAATGAACAATGATAACATAAATATTATAGCAATGACAGACTGTAAATCATTAAAGGATAGTATCTACTCAACAAAGGGAGTTAAGAATAGAATACTGAGAATCGAGCTGTCAAACCTAAAAGAAAAATTAGATAAAGGAGTGGTACACTCGGTGGAGTGGGTAAATTCTAGATTGCAATTAGCCGATGGCTTAACAAAGAAAAATAACAAAAAATATCTAATGGAATTGAGAAGGGGTTTGGGATGTAATTAGGGGGTGAAGAAAAAAAAGTAAATTATAATATACCTGATTTAGTTACAGGTAGGTTGTGGAACTCTCTTCGAGAAGGAGGCCATGCTAATTTACTATAGTTGAAGTCCATATTTAGTATGTACAGTCTTATTTAATTTGTTTTTGTTTTTTTCCTTTTTTAGGAATGACACCAAATAGTGAATTAATACTGATTTATGTATTAGCATAGTAATGTCATTAAGAATAATTGGAATTCGAATATTTTTCATTTTTTCAAATATATAGTTTAAGGTAACTCAGCTTGCGTAACGGAGATAGGAGCATATCGTTGGAGAGTTGAATCAAAGGCGAGAACTTTCAAATACTTTGCTGTCTGTATCTGTTTTCTTTTGCTTACTTTATGCTCTATATTTTCTTATATTTCATACTCGAAAGTGATTAAATTCAATAGAATATTTGAGGGTATTATTTCATGTAAAGATTGATTAATTATTCGTGGGTATCATTTAATGGAAATATTGATTAAATTATTTAATGGTATTATTAAAAATGGAGTGAATGTTCTTAATTTGGGGAGCACTTTCATGAACTTGGCTAACTTTATCTGTTTCTTTGACTTAATTTATGTATTCTTGTTATGTGTATTTTGTTAACTTCTCTGATTAAAGCACCATGCTTAACCATTACTATTTTGCCATCTCTCCCTATTATTTTCCCAGGACCTCTCCATTTCTCCTCACCCTTTTTCTTGTAGTACACCTTATCTCCTACTTGGGCTTCTTCAATCTTATGCTCTCTCACTCTCCCTTTTAATGCTCTTTTAATTCTATCTCTACATTCCTTCCCTTGCACATTCTCTTTAACTATACCTTGTACCCTCATTAATTCTTTTAATTTTTCTCCCTCTATCTCTTCTTCAAGTTCAGTTGGACTCAGTTGTTCCATTTCTCGTTCTCCTCTGTAATAGATTCCAAACACCTTTTGGTTAGGGGAATAACCACCACTCATTATCCTATCATTTTTTGCACTTACCATCCACAGTAGGATCCATTCTTTTCCTTTTACACCGTCCTCTTTTAATTTTCTCATACCTTCTTTCAGAATACCCACTGTCTTTTCACTCTTCCCGTTACTCCATGGGCTCTCACTGGCTGTACACATCATTTCTATTCCCCATTTTTCAGTGAATTCTATCATTTCCTCATTCTGAAACTCTCTCCCCCCATCTGTTATTATTTTTTGAGGGGCACCAAAGTAACTTACCCACTTTTCCATTATACATTCCAAGATGTTTGAGGGTCTCTTATCCCTTAGCCACTTTGCCTGACAGTAGTGCGTCGCCCAATCTACCATGACAAGAAATTTTTCACCTTCTAGTTCTCCTATATCCATGGACAAAACTTCATTGAAATTCTGTGCCAGAGGCATTCCTACTATTGGTCTTACAGGATTTTTCTTATACTTTCGACAAGTCTCGCAATCACTACATACCTCCTGTAGTAATTTTAACCTTTCTCTTTTCACACTCTGAAAAGTAGCATCATTATCCCAGGCTTTACATATCATTTGTTTAAGTTTTTCATATGCAACATGGCCGAATTGAAGATGCAGCCTCCTACAGTTCTTTTTCCATTTCTCTATATCGTTTATGGCATCATTGCCACCCAGTGTTAACCACACGTTCTTTATCATGCTACCATCCCTTAGCTTTATTCTTATGTGACCTTTGCTATCTATGGTGATTGGTATTTTATGTTTTATTGATGAGTGGTTACATTCTATATACTTATGCAAAAAATCTATCTTCGCGCCTAACTTATCTAAAACCGTAGTCCCTATTAGCCATGGAATATTTCCCTCGACCACTTCGGTTTCAAGCAATGCCCTACTATCACCTAGAAATATAGGAATCAAAAACTTCCTATCGCATTTATATTCCTTCTCCCCAAACAAGTATGTTTCCTTCACCTTCCTCTCTGACTTCCTCATCCTCTCCAACTCTTCCCTATCTAATGTTGACAAAATCGCTCCTAGTCAGAATTCTCCCACAACACTTTTCTTACACCCTGTATCAACTATTGCACTAATTATCTCCCAATTGTCTTCTTCCATCGTTTGTTCACCGAATAGTACTACTTCTTTATTTGTCTTTTTCTTTTCGCTACGTTCACTGCAAGCATTAGCTAAATGTCCTTTCTCTTTACATCTATAACATTCCTTGTCTTTCCACCAACATTCTTCAGACACATGACCTTTCTTTCCACATCCATCACATTCCCTCTCATTTTTCTTAGATTCAGGGCAAAATCGTTGCGTATGTCCTACTTTCTTACAGTTATAGCAAGTAACTTTTCTCTCTGTATTCTTATTCTTATCACCACTGTACCATATCTTCTCCTTATTCTGGTTTTGATAACTCTTCCCCATGATTCCTCTTAACAAACTAGTTACTCTCGCATAAGACAGATCGCCCTCCAAAGCTCCTAGCATTATTTTCTCCTCATGCTCCGACAACCTGCTTCTTCCCAACAACAATCCTCCTTTATGTTCGTCTCCCAATTCTGCCATACCAGCAGCGGTGCATCTCCTTAAGGCTACCTCAAAACGACTCACAAAATCCTGTACTTCTTCATTTGCCCCTCGCTCTATTCTGAAGAAAGCATTCATGCTGTCCATCTTCTCCCTTTTTCTATCGCTACTGTATTTCTTTTCTAATACACTCATTATTTTCTCTATACCATCGCTACTTGCTAGCTCATCCCTCGGTAGTCCTCCCACTAGTTCCCAGGGTTCTCCAGACAGAGCGCTTCTGATGGTTAAGCCGGGGTATTTGTCAACCTTTTTGTTTCTCCAAATCCAATCTTCCACCTTTCCTTTCCACTCTAAAAACCTCTCTCTCTTTCCATCAAACCCAGGGCACTTCTCACTCCTTCTACCCTTATCAATGCTTTCATCATCGGAACCCATCCTTCTCCAGGTAAATAGTGAATTAAATTGATATAAATAAAGATCTTTTTAGCCTAACACAAAAAATCAAGAACTCTGTTAAATAATTACCTTAAATAATCCGCAGAAAATGGATTCTATTCACTTTCTAGTATGAATATTAGAGTATAAAGAGTATAAATTAAGTCAAAGAAACAGATAAAGTTAGCCAAGTTCATGAAAGTGTGCTCCCCAAATTAAGAACATTCACTCCATTTTTAATAATACCATTAAATAATTTAATCAATATTTCCATTAAATGATACCCACGAATAATTAATCAATCTTTACATGAAATAATACCCTCAAATATTCTATTGAATTTAATCACTTTCGAGTATGAAATATAAGAAAATATAGAGCATAAAGTAAGCAAAAGAAAACAGATACAGACAGCAAAGTATTTGAAAGTTCTCGCCTTTGATTCAACTCTCCAACGATATGCTCCTATCTCCGTTACGCAAGCTGAGTTACCTTAAACTATATATTTGAAAAAATGAAAAATATTCGAATTCCAATTATTCTTAATGACATTACTATGCTAATACATAAATCAGTATTAATTCACTATTTGGTGTCATTCCTAAAAAGAAAAAAACAAAAACAATTAAATAGACTGTACATACTAAATTATTGACTTCAACTATAGTAAATTAGCATGGCCTCCCTCTCAAAGAGAGTTCCTCAACCTAACCTGTAAATAAATAAATATATATATATATATATATATTATATATATATATATATATATAGTATATATATATATATATATATATATATATATATATATATATAATATATATATATATATATATGAACGCCTCATGGCGCAGGAGGTGGAGTCGCCGCCTCTCATACGAAAGGACGCTGGTTCAAATCCCCGCGTAGCAGTTTGGAGTTTGTATACTACCTGGGGGCAAGAAATTTAAAACTTCGACTGCGAACACGTTCGGTTGGCGCTGGTTTGGCTGATAAGCCGGCCTTTAAAGTTTCGATTCCTGGTGGCTCCCCCCGTTGTTACCCCCTGCCATAGGGATAAAGCACCTTAAAAGGTAGTTTTTTTATTATATATATTATATATAATATATATATATATATATATATATATATATATATATATATATATATATAACTTATAATATATTTCTTATATATATATAATATATATATATATATTATATAACTGGTATATATATAAATTTAGGGCTTACATCAATGAATATGCCAATTCCTCATGAATTAGGTAGACCTAGCCTATGTAAAAGTACTGGAAATTATATTAAAAAAAAAGAATAAATAAATATTGGTATGATTTGAACCATAAATTTTACCAACTTTTATTATTTGTCACTGAAGGTGCCTCCAATCCTCCTAGAGAAATTATGGTACTTGTCACAGTCACTCTGGTATATGAATCCAAATGCAAATGAATGAAAATTCAAAGGACATGGAATGGAAATATGAAGAAGCAGGAGAGTAAAGCAAACAAAAGAACAAACTAGAGCCATTTGCAATTAAAATACAAACATGCTGATTAATCAGTTTTCACATTAACACTCTCACCTGATCTTATAACTTCAAAATATCTAACCCTCACCTCACCTAGAGATGGTTCCTATGTAATTCCAAGTTACCCTCATGATCTTTGCTCTTTCTTATTAAAATATTTATTTTGGTTTCTAGCACAATCACACTTCTACACGAGGACACTCCAGAAAGGTTTCATGTGTCTTTTAACCTTTTAACTAACTAAAACTAATCAACCCTGAAACCCCAGGGCAGAAAAAAACAAACTTACTAAAGCATTACTCATTAAAATTCTATACAATTAATTAAACATTCTTCGTTCAAATTCCCTACAATGGGATTTAAAGAAAAATATGAGATAAAAATTGTATAAAAGTAATGATTAGTTGGGATTTGAAAATGAGAGTGAATTGCAAATGTGAGAAGATGAATTGTTGAAAATGGAGGAGAAATTCTGAATGTAAAAACTATATAAAGTTTCTCCAGAAGACAGGACTACAAGAATGTATGTTAGTGGAAGTTCCTGAGTCATAAATGAATTATTAGGGGGTGAAAATGGAGAAAAGGATAGAGAAATTCAGAAACAAAGGTTTCATTCAAAAATGAATCAAAATATTGTTAAAGCTTTAGCTTAGATAGTGAAAGTGTGTAGAAGTAAGCTGATACAGGCTACAACACAAGTAAAGAAATATTGGGTTGCAGAAATTCTGCTTGCTTTTGACTGATTTTTTAAAACTTGGAAAGTATAATATTCATTATCATACATACAGTAGCTATATCACAATGTTTTTCTATTGGTATGTAGATAGAGAGCAGTAAATTATTATTATTATTATTATTATTATTATTATTATTATTATTATTATTATTATTATTATTATTATTATTATTATTTCAGCATTAGTATTATTTTTTGTGAATTTGCTTCTTAGTACAACTGTAAATATGAAGATAAATTATGCGCTATTACCAATGAAGCTACATTACTTCTTTATGTATGGAGGTTAGTTATTATTATTATTATTATTATTATTATTATTATTATTATTATTATTATTATTATTATTATTATTATTATTATTATTATTATTATTATTATTATTATTATTATTATTATTATTATTATTATTATTATTATTATTATTATTATTATTATTATAATTATATTATAATTATAATTATTATTATTATTATTATTATTATATTATTATTATTTATTATAATTATTATTATTATTATTATTATTTTATTATTACAGTATATTAAAAAATTTGTTTATTTAATTTTATCAGTTTGTTCAGACCAGTAATTTAAGCTCATAAACACTATTTTCATAGAAAGTTTCTTATACAGTTTTACATTCTTATTAACCAATGAAATTTTTTTTAGTAAAAGCTCTTCAAATTGCTTATGCCTCATCTTTCACTTTAAATACAAGCTTTGGTAAATTGTTGTCTGATCTTTAAAAATGTATAATAGCTTCAAGTATCAATCATCAACACCACACATTATACCCTGACATGAAACCTTTTGTCTTAATACAAATCTTTTACATTTACATTACACCAATCATTCTTGTTCATGACTCAGTTCCCAGTTTTTCACTCGACCTACAAATTCAATAAGTTTACTTTGTCATTTCATTGTTATTTATTTTTTTTTTTTGTAATTCTACTTAAATTATCATACCAGTATATAAACATAAATAATTTATTTTTTTTGTCCAGCAACTGCACCATTGATACCGTACTTACCAGTATATGTTCGGGAAAAGCTTCATATGTCATATAAAGGAATTGGGCTGATCTATACATTGCTTCCATTTTTTGGTTTTGTTGCTAAAACAGTGTCAGGCACTTTAGCTGATGTTTTTAAAGCCCATAGGACTATTTTTCTTTCTTCTATCATCGTTTTTGGTCTAAGTTTTTTCAGGTTTGTTTGTATATTCATTATTCTTTCATAAAATATTGAAGATTAAATTCAATTCTTGTTTTTCAGAAGCTAACTTAAATATTCTTTTTATTTAATTTCAGTCTTTGCTTTTCACCAGCAATGCCAACAAAGCCCAATCTGGACCCAGCAAAAATTCAGTTTGATTGCGCTTCCCCTCACAGCTATTTAAGGCATGAACTATCTAAGCGAAAATGTTCTTCCTTAAAAGAATTAAAATCATCAAATGTTACAGCAAATTGCGAAGTAAGATTCTAACTCATATATCATAAGTTTTGATTTTTCAAGTTAATGTAGGTATATATTATAACCATAAAATTTCTTAAAATACAAATTATACCGGTATATTATATATATATATATATATATAATATAAATTTTATAAAAATAAAAAAAATATATATATATATATAATATATATCATATATATATATATATATATATATATATTTATTAAAATTAATAAAACGAATTTGGTGTTGATTGTAATTATCATACTTACATTATTTTCAGCTTCATTGGTCTGAAAGAGAGAACAGTCTCTCTGCTCACTTTTCTTCTATTATCATTATTTTTATTATTATTATTATTATTATTATTATTATTATTATTATTATTATTATTATTATTATTGAAATGTTATTATTATTATTATTATTATTTTTATTATTATTATTATTATTATTATTATTATTATTATTATTATTATTATTATTATTATTATTATTATTAGCTATATGTTGAATGAAAAGGGAACGGTTGGCGCTGAGTTTAGTAGAAAAGTTGTGAGTGGTAGGATGATGCCTGGTGCAATTAAATCTTTGATGAATGGAAAAGGACTAAGTCTTGAGTGTGGTAAGGTTCTGCATGAAGGTATGTTGTTACTAGTGTTAATGTATAGTAGTGAAACATTGGCGTTGAATAAGAGGTATAGATCTAAGGTGCAGTCTGATCAGATGGATATTAATCTTCGGGGCGTGTAAGACGTGAGAAGAATTGAAAAAATGAAGAATGAATGTATTAGGGAGTTGTGTGGTGTGACGAAAGGAGTAATGAGAGTGTATTAAGGTGGTTTGGTCATATGGAAATATGGATGGTAGTCAGTTGGGTAAGCGGTTGTGTAGTTTTGAATGTGTTGGGAAATGACCCACTGTGGAGACTGAATAAAAAGTGGATTGAGTTTTTATTAGAGTGTTTGAAGGAAAGGAATGTGAGTTTGGTGTTTGGTTGAAGGGAGAGGAATGGTGAATAATTGAAGTGAATGGCGTGGTTTTGTGAGGGGTCATGGTTGTGGGTCTGGCCCAGGGGGTGAACCCAGACACTGATGAGATATCGCAGTGGGCAAAGCTCTAGGGTGGATTTTGGGTGCGACGGGACCGCACTTAAGGGTATGAGGTGGGATTTCTTGGTCAATTAAGATAATGTTCTTCAACTTAACTATTGTTTTCAGGGCACGTTTGAGCACCCCCACCCCAGTCCGTTGGGAGCCGAGGGGAGGCGATGATGATGATGACGACTATTATTATTATTATTATTATTATTGTTGAAATGTTGGTATTATTATTATTATTATTATTATTATTATTATTATTATTATTATTATTATTATTATTATTATTATTATTATTATTATTATTATTATTATTATTAATTAAGAGTGAGAAATTAAGTAAACAGGGTGGAAAGTATGTGAGAGCACTTGCAAGTAAATCAACTGAATGTGAACAAGATGAAAGTGAAAAATCTGAATCCAAATGAAGGAAGCATTTGTTAGTGGTTCAAGAGAAGTATGTGGTTGTGCTAAAGTAGGAAGTAAGTATGTCAATTGTGAGTGGTGGAATGAAGAGGTGATGCAAGATGTTAAAAATAACAAGAGATGTGTAGTTAAATGTGCAGAAAACCAATTATGAGGTTTCGAAACAAAGGTGTATAAAATTATATAATGAGGAAAAAAGACTAAAAGTTAAATAAATAGGAGGAAGAAAAAAAGAGGCAAATGAACAAATAAAAAGGAGGATGAATGGAGACTTACAGGGGAATAGGAAGTTGTTCTGGAAGGAAGTACAAAAGGTTAGTGAAAGAAAGAGAGAGAGAGAGAGAGAGAGAGAGAGAGAGAGAGAGAGAGAGAGAGAGAGAGAGAGAGAGAGAGAGAGAGAGAGAGAGAGAGAGAGAGAGAGAGATAGACAAGAGAGAGAGAGAGAGAGAGAGAGAGAGAGAGAGAGAGAGAGAGAGAGAGAGAGAGAGAGAGAGAGAGAGAGAGAGAGAGAGAGAGAGAGAGAGAGAGAGAGAGAGAGAGAGAGAGAGAGAGAGAGAGAGAGAGAGAGAGAGAGAGAGAGAGAGAGAGAGAGAGAGAGAGAGAGAGAGAGAGAGAGAGAGAGAGAGAGAGAGAGAGAGAGAGAGAGAGAGAGAGAGAGAGAGACTAGCAAGAAAAATATAGGTGTTTCTTGACTGATGAAGTGGCCGTAAGGAGAGCTTGGAGGGAACACTTCGAAAGTCTGCACAACATTGGCTGTGATGAAGAGGTGATATGAATGTGTGTGTGTGTTGTGTTTGATGGTTCAATAAGAAGTAGGTATTTTGGGGACGAGGTAATAGGTAGAGTGAGAAAGTTAAGGAATGGTTAATTAGCATGTATAAATAGATTTACTTGTGAAATTAACAAAATAGAGGTGAGATTGTGGTTGACTGGATATGGAATTTATGTAACAAAGCGTTTGTGGAGGGTATAGTTCTAAAGGATTGGAGGAAAGCGGTGATAGGATCCCTTTATATAAGGGTAAGAGAGATCAAGGGAACTGTAGAGACTATAGGGGAATTAGTTTATTGAGTGTTGTAGGGAAGAAATATGCTGGTAGTCTGGTTGAAAGTGTGCATCGCGTGATTGAGAGGTTGATTGTTGAAAACAAGGTGCATTTAGAAGTGGTAGAGATTGTATAGATCAAATTTTTATGTTGAAGCAAATAAATGAGGAAATGAGAGAGAAGAAGAAGAACATAGTGTATTTAGGTTTCATGAACTTGCAATAGGCCTGTGACAGGATAAATAGGGAAGCCCTTTGGCTGGTGTTAGTGATGTATAATGTTGGTGGTTGACTTCTGAATGGAATCAAAAGTTTGTATGTCGATAGTGGAGCGTGTGTAAACTTTAATGGAATGGAGAGTAAATGTTTTAATATTAATGGTGGAGGCATGGATGTGTTATGTATCCATGGCTATTTAATTTGCATATTAATGGAGTGATGAAAGAATTAAAGGTAAGGGGTGTCAGCTGAGGTTGTTAAACTGATGAAGATCGAAAGAGAGTGGAGGGTGCTTTGCCTATTGTATGCTGATGATTTTGTTTTGTGTGGCGAATCTGAAGAACGTTTGAGAGGATTGAAAGATAGGTTTGGCAGGGTGTGTAAAAGGACGGGTTTGAAAGTAAATGTAGAAAAGAGTAAGGGTATGGTGGTAGGTGAGGAGGGTCCTCAGTGTGCACTCATGTTGGATGGTGAGCAATTAGAACAAGTATCTGAGTTTAAATATTTAGGCTATATGTTGAATGAAAAGGGAACAGATGTTGTAGTGAATGGTAGGAAGGTGACTGTTGCAGTTAAATCCTTGGTGAAGGCAAAGGGACTAAGTTTTGAGTGTGCTATGGTTCTGCATGATGGTATGTTGTTACTGGTGTTAATGTATAGTAGTGAAATTATGGTGTCGACTAGGAGGTATTGACCTAAGGTGCAGTCCATTCAAATGGAAAATCTAAGGGATGTGTTGGATGTGCGAAGAATTGATGAAATGAGAAATGAACGTGTTAGGGAGTTGTGTGGTGTGAAGAAAGGCGTGAATGAGACTATAAACGAGAGTATATTGAGATGGTTTGGTCATATGAAAAGGATGGATAATAGTCGGTTGGTTAAACTGATTTATTGTGGTGAGTGTTTGGGAAATTGACTGGTTGGGAGACCAAAGAAAAAGTGGATTGAATCGGTAAAGGAATGTCTGAAAGAAAGAAAAATGTGAGCTTATCCGAGGAGTGATGAAAGGTGCATAATTGGAGTGAATGACGGGGTTTTGTGAGGGGGGCATAGTTGTGGGCCTGGCCCAGGAAATGAACTCTTACATTGGTGAAATACCAAAGTGAAGGTCTGTCGCGGTGCTGTGAAACCCTAGAGTGGATTTTTGACTGTGACAGGCTTTCACTTAAAGGTATGGGGAGATCTTTCCTTTCGATTTACGTCATGATTTTCTGCTTAACTATTGTTTACTGTGTAAAGTGAAAGAAATATAATTATTATTATTATTATTATTATTATTATTATTATTATTATTATTATTATTATTATTATTATTATTATTATTATTATTATTATTATGTCTGATTTCACGTACATACTTGATGAATGTTAATCTGAAAAAGAATTGCAATTGGATGAAATGTGTGACAAAATAGCATTTTTTTTTATTAGAGCAGTGATCGAATGCTTGAAGAAAGATTTTCTCACCACCAATATATATAATTTTTGGTGAAGATTGCTTTAGGAGAGTAGTTTTCGATGTTTAAATATTTGAAATTTTAATTTCAATTTACCTCCCTCATTTAGATGTCTTGTGCTCTGGATTCAGATGTTATAAAAGAGTATTGTAAATATTGGAATATTTCTTCACCACATTGCTCCGATATTTCTTCTATCTTCACTTTTTCGCTTGAGACAAATTTGAGTCACTTATTAAATGATTCTATTGAAGTTTTTTTTCCTTTATCTTCGTTATCATTTGATGAAATAAAGGTAAGATTTGCTTCCTATTAATGTTTGTGATTAAATAAATAAAGACTAAATTAATAATCAATCTAAAATAAAGAATGACACACCTTGACTTTCAAAGGAAAAGATGTATTTATTTGTTAGGTTAATGTGTTGTCTTTTAAAAATGCATGTGTTCTTTTTTTGTCTGTGCAGAATACTTATGTAATTATATATAACCCCTTATGATAAATGATTTTTTCCTTTTTTTACATCTTTTTTTGCAGCTAAATTTGTCAGCTTTATTCAAATAGTTACTTCAATCTAGATTAAACAAATTATATACACATATAAGTTTAGGCTGTATATAAAATTAAGCAGATTTGTATTTCTTTCAGATTACTTATACATATAACTTCCTTAAAAAATAAAATAAACTAACATTAATATAAAAACCTTTACCTCTTCTCTAGTGATATACGTTAAATGTTTTGCTTTTCCATTACTTTAAAAAAAAAAAACTAGCTTATTTTAGTTAAGACATAATTAGAATTTTAAAAATTAAAAGACAGCTGAATCTGTGGATAAAGATGTTTTAGTAGCTCTGGTAGGTGGTAACTGTTCTACCCAAAAGCCTCCATTCTCTCTAACTCCACATTACGATTTTATTATCTCTCAAACTTTAATTTAAAAATTTGTATAGGATTAAGTTTGTTTTGATTTGTTGAGTCAAAAGAATTAAAAAAAAAAAAGTCTGTTTCCTGTTTTTTTGAAGGCTTTTGTTTTTGTTCGTGAACTTCATATGAAGTTCACAATTAGCTTATCTGTTCGGGCTTTAATTGATTAACAGTTCAATTTAGTGTTCCGGTTTTAATCAATAATTACTCTCGTTAACTGTAAGGCTCATACTGGGTAGATACAATACTTGTTGTAATTTAAAAATGATAAGCGATATCTATCTTATACAATATGAGTAGCTTGAGTGTATTTAAATTAAGTTGAAGTGGCAAAATGGTTCACACTGATACTTGTCTTCATATTTGTCTTATGATCTTCATATGAAAAGGCTGCAAAATACCATAATCGTCTGTTTCCGGTGTGAACAGAAGTTATCTTAAAGCTTTGTATATCGTGAACCGCTCCTAACTTACGACAAATATCGTATCTTCCCAGTGTTAACGGTGCTTTTGAGACATGATAAAAAAAGTAAAATAATAATTGACTTGTTCCAATAGGTTTCACATTCATACATAGATACTATTAAGCTCATACTCTTCGAATTAACATTGTAATGATTTCCTTATCTACTTACAGATTATAAATCCAATATGTAAATCTTCTGTTAGAGAAAATTGTACGATGAAGTGTGACAGCAACTCACTTATGAAATTCTTAGAAGCTCCAAATGATATTCCTTTATCTACTTACTCTGAAATACTGGATGACAAATCTTTCTGGATTTATCTCATACTCTTTAATTTGGCTTGGTCTGCATTTGCCATATGTGTTGTAATGTCAGACACAATTTGCTTCAAGCTTTTAGGTAACATTTTAAAAGGATCTTAAGATATTTCATATTTTCTATTCTCAAAAATAATCTGAAAATTGTTGAAAATTTTGAAACTTTCTTTTTATTACGTAAACAATAGAGGTTTCAAAATCAGTCCTCTTTTTTCTTCACAGGCCATGAAGTTAGTAAATTTGGACATCAGCGATTATTTGGGTCTATTGGGTGGGGCTTATTTGTCATATTAACAGGCCTCCTTATCGATGTAACGTCTGCAGACTTCAATAACAAAAACTATACTACAGCTTTCATTTTTGCCCTCTGTGTTGCATCAGTTGATTTTTTTGTGGCTATAAAACTTCAGGTAATATATATATATATATATATATATATATATATATATATATATATATATATATATATATATATATATATATATATATATATATATATATATATATACCGGTATATATATATCACCATCATCATCATCCTTTTTCTTCCTCAAGACTGGGGGTAAGGTGCGTGACATGCATCGGAAAAAAGTAGTAGTAGAAGAATATGACACAAGTCGAAAGAAAGCCCAGCCCTTACTGCCCCATCCCCCTTATACCTATTAGTGAGAACTCGTCGCAGTCAGAAAATCCACCCCTACAGCTGCACGCGACCGCGACGAACCTCACTATGGCATATCGTTAAGTGTAGGGTTCATCCCCTGGCCCAGGTGGGCTACAACCATACCCCCTCACAAAACCCCCCATTCACTCTTATTATGCACCTTTATTCTTGCCTTTGCCAAACTCACATTCTTCTCCTTCAGACATTCAAGCTTACTTCGACTCAATCCACTTTTTTCTTCGGTCTCCTGTAGAGCCGGTCGAATTCCCAACACACTCTACCCCACTATTCATCTGTTCTTAACCAACCGATTGTCATTCATCCTTTCCAACACGACTCAAACCACATCTCACCGTACTTTCATTTATTCTCTCATTTACCCCTGTCTTCACACCACATAACTCTCTAATACATTCATTCTTCATTTTATCAATTCTTTTCACACCTAGCACGCACTCCCTAAGATTGTCCATCTGAACACATTGAACTTGTAGATCTATACTTCTTATTCCAGACCATAGTCTCACTACTATACATTAACACAGGTAACAACATACCCTCATGTAAGACCCTAGCGCACACAACACTTAGTCCCTTTACATCCACCAACGATTTAATTGCACCAGCACCTTCCTGCCATTCACAACTTTCCTACTACACTCTGCATCATCCGTTCCCTTTTCATCCAACATATATCCTAAATATTTAAACTCAGACACTTGCTCCAGCGGCTCACCATCCATAACTTTACACCGAGGACTGTCCTCACTCACAACCATAACCTTACTCTTATCTACGTTTACTTTCAAACCTCTCCTTTTACACACCCTGCCTGCCAAATAAATCTCTCTACCAATCCTCTCAAACTCTCTTCAGATTCACCACACAAACCCAAATCGTCCGCATATAATAGGTAGGGCACCCTCCAGTCACCTCCATTCTCCATCATTCTAACACCATTTCCTGCCACCCCCATCTCTAATTATTTCATAACCCCATCCATATACAAATTGAATAACCAAGGAGACATAACACAACCCTGCCTCACTCCGCTATTAATACTAAACCAATCACTTTTGACACCATTTATTCTTACACACGCCTCACTATAGTCATACATACTTTTGTTTCCATTCAGAACCCTACCACCAACACTATTTATCACTAACACCTGCCATAGAGCTTCCTATTGACCTACTTCCAGTACGCCTATTCAAAAAATCGATAAACCCAAACACAATTTAGATTCTTTCCTCATTTTCTCAATCATTTGTTTCAATATAAAGATTTGATCCACACATCCTCTACCACTCCTAAACGCACCTTGTTCTTCACCAATCAGTCCTTCAGTCAATCGACGCACTCTTTCAACCAAAATACCAGCATATATCTTCCCTACAACACTCAATAAACTAATTCTGAATGGAATCAAAAGTATGTATGACTATAGTGAGGCGTGTGTGAATAAATGATGTTGTCAAAAGTGATTGGTTTAGTACTAATAGCGGAGTGAGGCTGTGTTATGTCTCCTGTCATTCAAATTGTATATGGATGGGTTATGAAAGAGTTAGAGGTGGAGGTGGCAGAAATGGTGTTAGAATGATGGAGATGAGTGAGGGTGCCCTACCTATTATATGCAAATGTGGATGATTTGGTTTGTGTGGCGAATCTGAAGAGAGTTTGAGAGGATTGGTAGAGATTTGGTAGGAAAAGAAGGGGTTTGAAAGTAAACGTAGATAAGAGTAAGGTTATGGTTGTGAGTGAGGACAGTCCTCAGTGTGAAGTTATGTTAGATGGTGAGCAGCTGCAACAAGTGTCTGAGTTTAAATATTTAGGGTATATGTTGGATGGGAAGGGAACAGATGATGCAGAGTGTAGTAGGAAAGTTGTGAATGGCAGGAAGGTGGCTGGTGCAATTAAATCGTTGGTGGATGTAAAGGGACTAAGTCTTGAGTGCGCTAGAGTCTTGCGTGAGGGTATGTTGTTACCTGTGTTATTGTATGGTAGTGAGACTATGGTCTGGAATAAGAAGTATAGATCTAAAGTTCAATGTGTTCAGATGGACAATCTTAGGGGCGTGTTAGGTGTGAGAAGAATTGATAAAAATGAGGAATGAATGTATTAGAGAGTTGTGTGGTGTGAAGAAAGGGGTAAATGAGAGAATAATTGAAAGTATGTTGAGATGGTTTGGTCATGTGGAAAGGATGAATGGTAGTCGGTTGGTTAAGCGGATGTATAGTGGCGAGAGTGTTGGGAACCGACCGGCTGGGGGACCGAAGAAAAAGTGGATGGAGTCAATAAACGAATGTCTGAAGGAGAGAAATGTGAGTTTGGCAAAGGCGAGAATAAAGTTGCATAATAGGAGTGAATAGTGGGGTTTTGTGAGGGGGTATGGGTTTGGCCCACCTGGGCCAAGGGATGAACCCTTACACTGACGATTTACCATAGTGGGGGTCCGTCGCGGTCCCGTGAAGCTCTAGGGTGGATTTTCTGATTGCGACGAGTTCTTACAAATTAATGGTACAGATTGGGCGGTAAGGCTGGGCTTTCTTTTCGACTTTTGTCATATTTTATTCTTCTGCTTTTCTTTTCTGATGCATGTAACGCACCTTACCCCCAGTCTTGGGGAAAAGAGGAAGATGAAGAAAGAAAGAAATATATATATATAAATATATACATATATATATATATA
>JABUQX010121364.1:40000-45000 GCA_015478945.1 Trachelipus rathkii
CTGTCGCTCTACCGATTGAGCTACTATATATATATAGTAGAAATATATATATATATATATATATATAAATATATATATATATATATATATTAGGTATATATATATATATATATATATGTGGTATATATATATATAATATATATATATGTATATATATATATGTATATATAGTATTTTTGAAAAGCTTTAGTAGAAAATGTATATATATATATATATATATATATATATATATATATATATATATATATATATATATATATATATATATATATATATATATATATATTCTTCTTTCTTTCTTCACCTTCCTCTTTGCCCCAAGATTGGGGGTAATTTGCTGTACAAGCATCGGAAAAGAAAAGCAGTAGGAGAACATGACAAACGTCGAAAAGAAAGCCCAGCCTTACCGCCCCCTCTGTACCATTAATTAGTGAGAGCTCGTCCCAGACAGAAAATCCACCCTAGAGCATCATGGGACCAGACTGGTTCCTCACTGAGCATATATAGCATATAATAGCAGAGTATGGCGTGAGAGAGTGAGGTATAGCAGGGCGTATAGTATATATATATATATATATATATATATAGCAGCAGGACCTAGTTACAGCAGCAGCATATATATATATATATATATCACTATATATATATATATATATATATATATATATATATATATATATATATATATATATATGGGACATTCCATGTCAAACCTGCCAAAATTTAGGCCCTTTGAACTGGACCTTCGATTTTCATAAAATTTGGCCCACTTGTTGATCTTGTTGAGAAAACACGAATTGCGTTTGTTTTAGATACGCTTTTCATACAGTTGCAAAGATACAGTGCAAAAATTGGTCAAAAAGGTAATTTTTCATAGAGTCATCATAGGTCAACATTGGAGATCTCGGCTCCTATGGTATATACCGATATCACAATAATACCATTTAAAAGCTCGTGAATTTGTAGTCTGTGCAACATTTATTTAATACTTTTTTACGTAGGTCATAAAAAAAATGTTTACCTTTGTGACGACCTTGACCTAGGCCAAAACATGTTCGGTATATTTAGAATTTTTTCAAACTTTTACCAAATATTGGTATATATGTGTGTGTTTTAGAATAATTAATGCGTTATCTGTTACTTTGGTTTAAGTTAGAAGTTATAGATCCTTTTGTATTAAATAGCTATATGATAAAAAATTAAATTTATCAAGGTTTTTATTTGTTTCGTTAATTACTCTTAGGAATATTACATATTAAAATAGCAAAAAAAAAATAAAAAAATAAAATCGTTATGATATACAGAATCTTATTAGGTTTATAGTGGTTACTAATTTCTTAAAAATACAAAATAAGTAATAATAATAATTGTAGATAGTACAAGATTAAGGTTTCATTGATAATTTTTCCTGCATAGTTGTCGCTTCCTTCATTTCTGAGTGGGTCAGAGTATAAGTTCTACCAGTTTTGGTAATTGGGCTCACACTCATTAACACATCACTGACATCAACAAGAAGTTCATCAGGTGGGGAGGGAAATACAAAGGAAGATCCAGGCTCATAAGGGTGAAGAAAGCTCAAACTGACTTCATTGCTCTTTAGTTTGACCTAAAAGATGCAGGCAAAATACCAGTGATCCTCATAAGCTACAATACAATAGCCCTTCAAAGGTGTTATGGGATTGTTCTTCCTAGAAATATGATACACTTTCCAATCTTGATTCAAGTGAAGCAGAATATGAGCGGACTTCAACCTGTCCAACACTGATAGGTTTGATGAAATGGATTTTGTGGGTTCCCAGGAATCTGTAAATAAACATGCATTTAGATAAAATATGCACAATAGTATACATTTCATAAGATTTTTTTTAGAAATTATATATATATATATATATATATATATATATATATATATATATATATATATATATATATATATATATATATATATATATATATATATATATATATATATATATACTTTATATATAACTCTTTATGCTATATATATGCTCTATATATATGCATATATATATGTATGCGGGGTTTTGTATGGGGGCATGGTTGTGGCCCACCTGGGCCAAGGGATGAACCCTTACATTGACGATTACCATAGTGAGGGTCCGTCGCGGTCCCATGAAGCTCTAGGGTGGATTTTCTGTCTGTGACGAGTTCTCACAAATTAATGGTACAGAGGGGGCGGTAAGGCTGGGCTTTCCTTTCGACTTTTGTCATATTCTTCTACTGCTTTTCTTTTCCGATGCATGATACGCACCTTACCCCCAGTCTTGGCAAGGGAAGATATAAAGAAAAAGAAATATATATATATCTATCTATATCATACCACAACTTATATATCTATATATATCTTATATATATATATATATATATATATATATATATATATATATATATATATATATATATATATATATATATATATATATATATATATATATATATATATATATATATAATAATAATATATATATATATATATATATATATATATATATATATATATATATATATATATATATTTATATTTAGCTTCCTTTTCTTCAACACTTGGATTTTCCCAAAACGGTTGTAATGTAGCACACTTCGGAAAGAAAAAGCTTGAAATGTCGAAAAGAAAGCCCAGCCTTACCGCCCCCTCAGTACCATTAATTAGCGAGAACTCATCGCAGTCAGAAAATCCACCCTAAAGCTTCATGGGACAGCGATGGACCCTCACTATGGTAGATCGTCAATGTAAGGGTTCATCCCTTGGCCCAGGTGGGCCCCGCCATTCACTCCTGTTATACACCTTTCTTCTCGCCTCTACCAAATTCACATTTCTCTCCTTCAAACATTCGTTTACTGACTCAATCCACTTTTTCTTCGGTCTCCCAGCCGGTCGGTTCCCAACACACTCGCCACTATACATCCGCTTAACCAACCGACTATCATTCATCCTTTCCATATGACCAAACCATCTCAACATACTTTCATTTATTCTCTCATTTTACCCCTTTCTTCACCACACAACTCTCTAATACGTTCATTCCTCATTTTATCATTCTTCTCACACCTAGCACACCCCTAAGATTGTCCATCTGAACACATTGAACTTTAGATCTATACTTCTTATTCCAGACCATAGTCTCACTACTATACAATAGCACAGGTAACATACCCTCATGTAAGACCCTAGCACACTCAAGACTTAGTCCCTTTACATTCACCAACGATTTAATTGCACCAGCCACCTTCCTGCCATTCACAACTTTCCTACTACACTGCATCGTCCGTTCCCTTCTCATCCAACATATACCCTAAATATTTAAACTCAGACACTTGTTCAAGCTGCTCACCATCTAACATAACTTCACACTGAGGACTGTCCTCACTCACAACCATAACCTTACTCTTATCTCGTTTTCCTTCATACCCCTCCTTTTACACACCCTGCCAAATCTCTCTACCAATCTCTCAAACTCTCTTCAGATTCGCCACACAAAAAAATCATCCGCATATAATAGGTAGGGCACCCTCCACTCATCTCCATTCTCCACCATTCTAACACCATTTCCTGCCATCCCCACCTCGAATTCTTTCATAACCCCATCCATATACAAATTGAATAACCAAGGAGACATAACACAACCCTGTCTTACTCCGCTATTAATCCTAAACCAATCACCATTGACACCATTTATTCTTACACACGCTTCACTATCGTCATACATACTTTTGACTCCATTTAGAAGCCTACCACCAACACCATATATCACTAACACCTGCCATAGAGCTTCCCTATTAACCCTATCATACGCCTGTTGCAAATCCATAAAACCTAAATACAATTTATTCTTCTTCTCCCTCATTTTCTCAATCATTTGTTTCAATGTAAAGGTTTGATCCACACATCCTCTACCACTCCTAAACGCACCTTGTTCTTCACCAATCAGTCCTTCAGTCACTCGACACACTCTTTCGACCAAAATACCAGCATATACCTTCCCTACAACACTCAATAAACTTATTCCCCTATAATTTCTACAGTTCCCTTATCTCCCTTACCCTTATATAAGGGTACTATTACTGCTCTCCTCCAATCCCTTGGAACTATACCCTCTATAAACGCTTTATTACACAACTTCCAAATCCAATCAATCACCATCTCGCCTCCGTTCTTGATCATTTCACCAGTAATTTCATCTATACCTGCAGATTTACCATTCTTCAACTTTTTCACTCTACCCATTACCTCCTCCTTACTAATAACCTCATCCCCAAAATACCTACTCCTTCTTGCACCATCAAACCCACACACATTCACTATCACCTCTTCATTACTGTTAATATTGTGCAGATTTTCGAAGTGTTCTTTCCACACTCCTCTCACACCCATTTCATTAGTTACAAAAGCACCATCCCTATTCATTATTCTAAGCAGATTCCCCTTATTCTCATTCTTAACCTTTCGCGCTTCCTTCCAGAAGAGCTTCCTATTCCCTTGTAAGTCCCCATTCATCCTCCTTCCAAACTGTTCATTACCTCTTGTTTTCTCCTACGTATACACCTTTTAGTATTTCTTTTTTCCTCCTTATATAATTCCAAGCATCTTTCTTTTGAGTCTTCATCATTGCTTTTAGTACATTCAACCACGCTTCTTTTTTTACCTTTAACCGCTTTCATCACCTCTTCATTCCACCATTCACTGTTAACATTCTTACTTCCTACTTTAGCACATCCACATACTTCCTTTGCACTACTAACAATTGCTTCCTTCATTTGCCCCCAGATTTGTTCAGTATCAACTTGTTCACATTCAACCGTTTTACTAGCGAGCGCTCTTACATACTTATCCTTATTGTCTTGCTCACTTAACTTCTCACTCTTAATTTTACCTACTTCCTTTCGTATCACCTTCCTCTCCATCCAAGCCCCACTAACTTAATTTTACATAGAACAACATAATGATCCGATAATCCCATTCCTAAACCCCTAACTGATTT
>JABUQX010121364.1:50000-55089 GCA_015478945.1 Trachelipus rathkii
TTGAAGAATGTGTGTTTGTTAAGTTTATGATTTGGGTGTTTAGGGCGTTAATCTGTGTTGTCGTTTGGAGTGATGTGGGTATTATTTTTCTGAGTGAGTTGCGTTGTTTGATTAGTTGTTCTATTTCAGGTGTTAGGGTTGGGTTGTATTTTTTGATGTATCCTCTGGGAATGTTTTGGTTAGCTGCTTTTTGGATTAGAGATGTGAAATTTTGTATGGCTTTGTTGAGTGTTGATGTTTGTGATATTTAGGGGTGTATGTTATTTTCTATGTAATTGATGAAGTTTGTCCAGTCAGCTTTATTGTAGTTTGTATATATATGTTTTCCTAAGTGGGTAGTTTGTTTTCTTGACATTTTGATATTTTATGATGATGGGGAGGTGGTCGGAGTTTAGATCGGTTTGTGTTGACCAGTGGAGTTTTGTGTGTAAATTTGGTGAACATAGTGTTATGTCTGGTGATGTGCATGTTTGGTTGGTTTGAGGTGGGTTTCTAGTGTGGCTGTTTGTGTTGTTTAGGATGTTTAAGTTTTCAAGGTTAGATATGATGTGTGTTCCTCTATGGTCTGCTTCTTGGGCGTTGTACCATGTAGGGTGGTGAGCATTGAAGTCACCTCCCATTATGAGATTTGGGAGGTGGGTGATGTTAGTTAGGTTTGGTTTGTAGTTTCTAGGGCAGTGAGTGTGATGAGGTATGGTGGGGAATGTATAGGTTTATTAGGTTGTGTGGCCTTTTATTTATCATTATTGTGAAAAATTGCATTTTGGTGGTGTTGTCATTTAATGCCGTTATGGTGGTGCTTGTATATGGTAATAAGTTGTGTATAAGTTAGTAGAGTGCGATTTTTGGGGATTTGAGGTGTGAAAATGGCATCGTGATCGTGTAATTTTGGTTCTGGATAGTTTTCGGGTAGGTGGGCTTCTTGTATCAAGGCTATGTGTATATTGTCACTTGTGTTGTTTCAAGAATGTTTCTATTTCTTTGTATTTGTTGTGGACTCTATTTGCGTTGAATTGTAATATGTTTATGTTGTGGGTTTGTTTCTGCATTGTGAGTGTTGTGGGGGTTATTGTGGATTGGGTGCAGAATTGGCAAATCCATTTGTGTTTTGAGGGAGGGAGCAAGGTGAAAGGTGAGCCGTGTTTGTGTATCCACTGCTCACAACTATTGCAACATATGGAGTTTGTTTCTTCTTACTATTTTATTGTATATTGGGCACAAATAAATTCCAGGCCCAGGATTTGTTTCTATGTCCCGGCTTTTAGTAAAAAAAAAAAAAATTAGAAATAAAATAACTAGAGTGGCAAAGAATACTGAGATGATCTCGGAGAAATTCTCCAGATCGCCGGCGGCGCACAAACGCTGATGCGGAAACCGCACAATTTCTTTGGTGGAGAGAATCTTGAAAAGTTCATCCGGGTCGGGCGAGCCTTTTGCGCTGTGACTTCTTGCAAGTCTTCTCTCCACACATGGATATATATATATATATATATATATATATATATATAGAACATATATATATATATATATATATATATATATATATATATATATATATATATATATATATATATATATATATATATATATATATATATATATATATATATATATATACTATATATATATATATATATATATTAAAAGCTCACACCTCACGGGCATAGCCCTATTTTAGGAGGGGAACTTCTCTAGGTAATTTCTACCTAGAATCCGGACTAGGGATCGAACCCGGGCACTTGCCATGCAACTCTACTGATTGAGCCACGGTAGTGGCTCTATATATAAATGAAACTATATATATATATATATATATATAATAAATAACTATAATATATATATATATATATATATATATATATATATATATATATATATATATATATATATATATATATATATATATATATATATATATGATATGCACGGACTTTAGGACACGTTCATTCAATGTCATTGGTTATCTTCGTGTTCGGGTTGCGTTTCATCTTCTATTCTTTGGTTGTTAATCCTTGGCTCTTCCTCCCAATTGAATTACTCAATGGATTTACCTTTGGAATTTTTTATACTGTTATGACATCATACGCAAGCATTATAGCACCTCCTGGAGGAGAAGCTACAGTTCAAGGAGTTGTTGGGGCTGCATTTGAAGGATTAGGTAAGTAGAGATTTTGGTTCTATTTTCCGAGAGAGAGAGAGAGAGAGAGAGAGAGAGAGAGAGAGAGAGAGAGAGAGAGAGAGAGAGAGAGAGAGAGAGAGAGAGAGAGAGAGAGAGAGAGAGAGAGAGAGAGAGATTGTTTATTGATTTGTTTACAAAGCTCAGAAATTCTGTCATCATATGTTCTCTTGCAAGTAACTCGCAAAATGAAATGGGTGTGAGTGGAGTGTGGAGAGAACACATCAAAAATCTGCATAACATTGGCAGTAGGAAAGAGGGGATAGCGAATGTGTGTGGGTTTGATGGTGCAAGAAGAAATAGATATTTTGGGGATGAGGTCATTAGTAGGGAGGAGGTAATGGGTAGAGTGAGAAAGTTGAAGAATGGTAAATCTGCAGGCATAGATGAAATTACTGATGAAATGATCAAGAACGGAGGCGAGATGGCGATTGATTGGATTTGGAAGTTGTGTAACAAAGCATTTATGGAGGGTATAGTTCCGAAGGGTTGGAGGAGAGTAGTAATAGTACCCTTATATAAGGGTAAGGGGGATAAGAGTAACTATGAATTATAAGGGAATTAGTTTATCAGTGTTTGTAGGAAGATATATACTGTTATTTTGATAAAAGTGACTGAAGGACTGAGTGGTGAAGAACAAGGTTCGTTTAGAAGTGGTAGAGGATATGTGGATCAAATTTTTACATTGAAACAAATGATTGAGAAAATGAGAGAGAAGAATAAATTGTATTTAGGTTTTATAGATTTGCAACAGGCGTATGATAGCATTAATAGGGAAGCTCTATGGCAGGTGTTAGTGATATATGGTGGTAGTGGTAGGCTTCTGAATGGAATCAAAAGCATGTATGACGATAGTGAAATATGTAAGAATAAATGGAGTCAAGAAAGTGGTGGTTTATCATTAAGCAGGTGATAGGATATTGCCTATTCCCTTGGTTGTTTCAATTTCATATGGAGGGTTGCTTGAAAGAGTTACAGGTGGGGTGGCAGGGGGATGATGTTGATAGTGAAAGAATGGAAGGGAGGGGTTGCCCCACCTGTTCATAATCTGGATGATGGATTTGGTTTTGTGTGGCTGAGATCAGAAGAGAGTTTGGAAGGGGATTGTTGGAGGTTTGACAGGGTGTGTAAAATGAGGGATTTGAAAGTAGCGTGAATAAGGTAAGATTATGTGGTTATGAGGGACGATTCTCATCTGTGTGAAATTTATGTTGGATGGTAGTAAACTGGACCAAGTGCCTGGTTTAAATATTTGCAGGACATAGGTTAGATGAAAGAGGAGCTTAAGGGTGAGCCACAGGGTGTAAAGTAGGAAAGTTGTGAATTGCAGGAAGGTGGCTGGCGCAATTAAATCCTTGGTAGATGTGAGGGCTTAAGTCTTGATTGCGCTGAATTCTTTGGCGGTGTCAGGTACATTGCCACCTGTGAAATTTAATACCATGAGTGATTATACTATGGTCTGGAATAGAAGGTATTGATCTAAGGGTGGTAATGTTCAGGTGATGGATGAAAAGTTTTTAGGGCGTGATATGTGTGAGAAGAATTGATAAAATGAGGAACGAACGTATTAGAGAGTGGTGTGAAGAAAGGGGTGAATGAGAGAATAAATGAAAGTACGTTCAGATGGTTTGGTCGTGTGAATGGATGGATGATAGTCAGTTGGTTAGTGGATGTATAGTGGTGAGTGTGCTGGGAATCGACCGGCTGGGGAGACCGAAGAAAAAGTGGATTGAGTCAGTAAAGGAACGCCTGGAGGAGAGAAATGTTAGAGGCGAGAAGAAAGGTGCATAATATGAGTGAATGGCAGGGTTAGGTGAGAGTTATGAGGTTGTGGTCCCACCTACGGCCGAGACGATCATTGACGACTGCGTGGTGAGGTCGTGCGCGATCGTACACGTGCGGGTGGAGAATCGGCAGCGGCTGTTCTCACTAAGGTATAAAGGGGCAGTGGGCTGGGCTTTCTTTTCGGCATCATATTCTTCTACTACTTTTCTGTTTCGGTGTATGTTACTTTGCCACCGCCAGTCTTGGGAAGAGACGGTGAGTAATGATATATATATATATATATATATATACCATCCTTCATTTATATTTATATACCCTGCCTTATATATGCCGCATCATACCCATACCACATACTATATATATATATACCATGTCTGCTGCTCTCTATATATACTATATATGCTATGTATATGCTCATATAATATATCAACTTTCTAATATATATATATATATATATATATATATATATATATAATAATATAATAATAAATAATAATATATATAATATATATATGTATATAATATATATATATAATAATATATATATACAATATATATAATAACATATATGTATATATCATATAATAATAACATATTATAATTGTTAATAACTCTTTTATATATGTATATATATAAATAATATCTAATAATAATATATATAATATGTATATATATATATATATATATACATAATAATAGCCATTTATATAATAAGTGTATGTATAATAATAATAATAATAATATAATATAATAATATATATATAATAATATATCTTTCATATATAATATAATAACATATATAATAACATATATATATATATATATATATATATATATATATACTACATATATATATATATATATATATATATATATATATATATATATATATATATATAACAACAACCTTCAACTATGCTATATATTAACATATATTGCTATATAATATATATATATATATATATATATATATATATATATATATATATATATATATAATCAACAATATATTAATATCACACACTTCACATTCAACGTCCAGATACAAACTGAAGGCAAATGACTCATGAAAAACGTCGGACCGAGGTTTATTTTTATCGAGTTCGCTAAACATGTTTTATCATGTTT
>JABUQX010121365.1:0-22500 GCA_015478945.1 Trachelipus rathkii
GCTGGGGGTCGTTCTCAGCCTGTGAAATTCAACTCCTTAAAACACCCAAATTCTTGCAAAATCTCTCCACCTCTTAAGCGCACCATTACTGACTTTAGCCTACTCTTTCGAACGGGTGGATTTTCGTCTCTCCGTGACAATATATAACATCCTTGGCCTTAAGATAGAACAGAGCACAAAGCACTGTACATGGAAACTAATCCAGCATACAACGATGATAAGGAGCGACCTCAAGAAACTGGAGGATGTAATCTGTTTAGACGTTGTGACGACACTTCTCTTTCCTCTTTTAGTGATACTCCAGTTATACAAGGGCCTTATATCCGCCCTTGTTGGAGTACTGTTCTCATCTCTGAGGGGGCTCTGTTTCACCCGGTTTTTGGATAAGAGTCGAGTCAAAGGCCAAAAAGGGCTTATTAACTTTCTGTAACTTTCCACTTCACTTTAACGCCTATCTTTGCGGCGCAAGTGTGGTGTTCTATCACTTTTCTATAGGCTCGCACGCGAAGGTGCTCGAGGAAGCTATACACTCGCGAGTACGACCACCTTAAGACGGCCCTAGTCAACACAAAGGGGCTGTATCAGCGCATGAGTTTGTGTTGATATATTGGTAACTCAAGCTATGTTCGCGCGAGTGAGCTTCTACGATTTCCTTCGCTGCCCTCTGTTCTTGTGGAATTCTCTTCCTCTTCTGTGTTTCCTGCTGAATATTAAAATCTCCTCACTTTAACGCCTGCGTCGGTGCTCATCCTGCGTAATATACGTTAGTTGGTGAACTTTTGAGCGTACAACACCCTTATCAATAGGGTTCTCCCGTGAGTAGTGGAACAGACTTATATAGTTAATTAGGTAAAGATATAATCATTACTATCCTACTATATAATGCGAGTAGCCGTTAATGATTAAGTATACCTTATTAGAATGAGATTAGGTAAAGAGAGTATTATTCTGCAGGATAATATAAACTATCATACATTATATATAATTAATATATATATATATATAATGATATGAATAAAATGTCTAATCAGTTGATTTACAGGTGTATCTCCTAAGTTTCTGTAAGAATAAGAAAAGCAGCACGAACGTCAGTACAGCGGCATCTGGAAAACTTTAATGAACCAAATTACAACGTTCATTCCGTGAAAATACCATTCAGTCACTACTCATCAGGCTACATAAGTGATAAGATTAATGAAATAGTGGCAATCGGCAAAGAGTGTAGTCAAAGGAAAAAAAATTATACAAATGAGTTTATAAGAAAATGTAAGAACGATATTGCATATATGGCATGCATATGTTATCAATTCCATTAACAAATGGCGATTATGATACAAATACATTAAATAACGGTCAATGACAAAAACACCAAAATCCATTCAGGACCACATCAAGAATAAAGTATTTCGAGAGCGAAGTAAATTAGAGACTATGGTTAATCACAATGTTTTATTATATGATAAAGAGCATTCATTAATAATGATATGTTATGTGTACTAGGAAGGTATATGACAATGATTACATGAGAAATTAATTCTTACGTATATTCAAACTATTTTGTAACAGCACTAGGGGGCTAAAAGGCAACACCAAAAAAAACCCGCAATTAATTAACATCGGGAAAACTATTATAAACAAGTCAAAAATCAAAGCAGGTGTAACTTAAGGATCCTTCTCCACTGTTCGCTCGGGAGAAGGTTGAAGGCGATGGGAGTTGATGCAATGTATAGATTCAAAAAATGTGGGCAGGCATGGCTCGGTCAACTGTTTGTGATAAATACGAGAAGATTATTATAAATTAAAGGCGTGAGTCATGGTGTGAGCCCATGGGTCACCGTATATTGCAGAATAAGCCCAGGGGAATGTCACGCCGAAAGGAAATAGTGCAGGGTGATAATACATCATGTGTTCAATAACGGATTCTAGGCATTTACGATTGTGACACGGGTGCTTTCCTACGTAGCGGCTCACAGTCGCTTAACATAATTGTAAAATGGAGCAGAAGAGCAGCATAAGATGAATGGCAGTTTGTCCTATGAATTATAAGTACGACGCTATTTGTAAAGAAGAGAAGTGATAGATACACTTTAACTGTCTTCAGAGTTGAGGGAAAAGCTAATAGAAACGGCGAAGGACAGCAATGGTGGAAGAAAGATGAGCATTGGTAATATTGTTTGTGAGTAGAGGACCTGTTACTCTGTAAAACGCAGTGCAAAATATAGAGTCAGCTGGGAGCAGTTAGCGAGAATACGTGGGTCGGCGGAGATCAAATTTGGATATACAGTTTATATGGAAGCACGCTGAGTTAAGTATGATTTGAAACATAAAAATAGTCGTGTGAAAGAAAGGAATTAGAGGCCGAAAACAGGTAGTCATCCAAGAGAGTTGTCGTAAAATTTCTCGCTCCACCATTGCATTATGGTTATGTAAGTGAGCGTTAGGGTGGGAAGGGCGCGCAAATAGAGAAGGTTTTTTCTCTTATGACTCTACTTGCAACTAGAAGTTGTTAAAAGAAAGACAAAGCGAATGTGGCTCGAAAAGAAGCTTAGGACCTAAATTCATGTGATAGGTTATTTCAGTCTTCCATAGGGTAAAGGGTCGTAGTTCACATAAATTGTACTGGATGATTTTTTAAATACAACAGATCCAAAAAAAGGATTATGGAAGTGTTATGCACTTTCTCGTATTACATGGCGGACAGGTTGGATCGGTTAGCTGGGATTTCACGATAATATATAAGACAGATTTGGATTCTGTGCGAATTGTACAAGTTTCTTATGTGCCTAATGAGCAAGGTGAGGTGATAGGGGACAGCGGTTCTCGCTATTGAAGCTAGTACGTGTTACGAGCCCTGAGGAGTCAGGAGGTGGACTATCTTCCAAGATGCGTTCCTGGTAGTAGAAGGCAGTAGTAAAGTTTGGCGCTCATCCAGAGTGCACCTCTGGGGGGAGAATAATTTTGCAGAGTGTTACAAATTGATAGGACGCCACACATTAATCAAAGCATATTTTTGCATAAAGTATCAGCGTAAAGCGTTTAGCTAAAACTAGCGCTCCAAGGCGAGCCCAGGCTAGGGACGTTTTGGTCTGGGCATATAAGAGTGTTACCAAAAAAGAAGTACTTGTCTTGAGTAGCAAGTTCTAATAAAAAGTGTACTAAATCCTTTTTGTCGAAGCCATTGAACTGAAAAACTAGGAATGGAAAAAAATGCTGTCGAGTAGGATAGTTGATGGGAATCAAATTATAGGGATGTATGTGTAGTGAGATACTCAATATCATAAGCTTGTCATTGTGGATAATTCTGTAGACAATTTACTATAAAGCCAGTCCTTTTAAAATGATAACGAATTTTTAATTCGAAGCAATCATTGAATAGTAATGGGGATTAATAAGAGCGCCGACCAATGATATTTAGCTAACTTATAGTGTGCGTATTGAATGCTGTTGAAAATTGGTTAACGGTCATAGTCTTATGAATTTTGGGGAATTCGTAATGGTAGGATGCCAGGGGATGAACCGTAAGCATAAATATCTTAAAAGTCGACTTACTAATCTTTTCCGCCTTCAAAAGCTTCCTCAGAAAGCGGTTAACTTTATCTTCCAAGGAGGGATAAATTAATGGGGCATTTATTAGTTATAGGGTTGAATTTTGTGGTATCCAAAAGGATCAGGTTTAGTTTGTCAGTGTAGTCTGATTTATTTAGTAAAACCACTCTTTGTCCCTTATCGGGTCTGCATATGATAACTGAAGTGTCCTGTTTAAGGATTCTTAAAATATTAATGATTACTCGATTAAAAATTCGTATCATTTTAAAGACTGGCTTTATAGTATTGATCTACAGAATTATCACATGACAAACTTTGATATTGGGTCTCTCTACATGTTTATTAAAAAAACTGCAATAGATTTTTCAACTACAATTTACAGAAAGAAAACCTTCACTGGATTGGGCCTAAACTTCTTCAGCCACATTCCTTTGTCTTTTAAATGTAATAGCATAAAAACCTTGTTATTTAGAGCCTTCCACCTAACGTCCACTTACAACCAAATGCATGATGAATTCGAATTTTTCGTGAACTTTTTCAGTTCTAACCTTTTTCCCCACTCTCTTATTTATAAATATATTAATAGGTTCTTATGCTCCAAGTTTGACCCCCACCCCCTATCCAAACTGTTCCCATGCTGAAATTATATTTTGCACTGCCGTTTTACGAACACACATCCATATCAAACTATATAAAGATCTTTCCCATCTGTTACGTTATTAGTTTCCCTCAATTAGACATTAATTTAATCTTTAAATTCTTCTTACAAAATAGCGTCGTACTGTAATCATTAGGACAAACTATTTCTCTTCGTTCTTCTATCATTTACAAATTTTTGTAGCGACTAGTGATGCCGCTACGTAGGAAGCACAAGCCTACGTCCAATTATGTCAGAATCGAGGACACCGATAGGATTTTCACCTACCCACGGAAAAACAGATACTAAATCTTGCGTTGGATATTCCCTCTGCTCTATTCTGCTATTAAGTTACTCATGGCTCACACCAATGAACACGCCTATTAATTATAAAAATTTCTCTATATTATCACAAAACAAGTTTACCCAAACCAACCTGTACATTTTTGGAATCCCTATATTCAATTGTCAATACATTTATTATACCTTTTCTGCCCATAGCGCAGTGTCTGTTTGAGTTGCTGCTTTGGATTTTGACTTTCTCAGGAAGTTTTCCCGATGTTAATTAATGCCGGCTTATTTTGTGTTGCTTATTTAGCCCTAGCTATAATTATTTTGGTATAGTGTTTTCCTGGACTTAGTCATATTTGCATCTCTAAATTTAATTGAGATTAATTCGCACTATTAAATCAAATAAAAATTTTATTAAAAACACATTTTAAATTTAACTTGATAAACTTTATCTGTTGGTCCTGAGATTTGTGTTTTTGTCCATTGCTTATTTATTTAAATGTAATAATAATGACATTTAATGAAAGATATTGAACCAAAATAATATATTTAATTTCTTAACTAATTTAATTTTTTATGTTGTTATTTTATATTTTTTTTGTCTGTTTCTATTTCATAATGTTATCATTTGTAGCTGAATGATGGAAATAAGTTCCTAATAATTTACATGTGTCATTAAAAGTTTTGAAAATGCCGCCTGCTGGAGCCTTCGTGCTGCTTTTTATTCTCAAATTATATATAAGTAATATATTATATATAGAGATAATATATAAATATATAATATATATATATATCTATATAATATATAATATGTAATATATATATATAATATAATGATAATATATATATAATAATTATATAAGTATAACATAATATATATATATAATATATATAGTAAATAGTATATATATATACATATATAGTATATATAGAATGATAGCTAATATATAATAATAATATATAAAGGATAAAATAGTAGTCGAGGCAAAAATTAACTGTATCGGTATACCGGTTCTGAAAAAATTGGACGTGGGTAGTCAGGTATCGAACTAAAATTATTTCGGTATATCGTGCAAAAATATATTATATAATATATATAATTATATATATATATATTATATATATAATTATATATATATAATATATATTATAACTTAATCGAAGAAATTATAATAGTAATAATCACATAGTACTATATATATATATGAATAATATATATATATATAAATTTATATATATAATACGGTATATAGTATATATATATATAATAATTATAGTAGTTATATTTTATATATCATATATATAATATATATATATATATATATATATAGTATATATATATATAAATAAATAGTAATATATTTATATAATAATACTATATAGATATATATATATAATGGAAAACTAGTATTAAAATAAAAAATGTATTAGCAGGCAATCTACCTGGTCACAGAAACCGTTCTGCGTAACTGTTTTGAAAATGACTCTTCAAAGATCTGTATACAAAAGGGAAAAGATACAGTCCAAACATCTTCTTTCATCAAACCTTTAATCCTCAAGTTTTTACATTGAAGGATTGTGCGTAGGGGAAATGATATATGGAGATCCGAAGCCAATGGATAGAATTATTACGTGTAATATTATGAATGACCAGGATTTGTTTGTCCTGTCAATCCGTGTAAGTAGATTTATTATTCTAGATGGTAACTGTAAAGGTATATAATATATATAATATTACGTTATTATGATATAACCGTATAACTTATATATATATATTATATTAATATATATATATTAATACTATTATAAGTGTATAATATATAATATTATATACTAATATAATAATAAAAAATATATATATATAATATATATATTTATAAGGCTTGAATCAACGTACAAGTTATTTGTATTGCACTTGGCAGTATCTAAAATACCAGTGTATTTTACTTGTATTTTGCACTTGGCACTTTTGTACTTGAAAAATTTGCAAAAGTACTGGCATTACTTTTGGTATTTTAACCTTGCCAATATTATTTTTTAATTTTTTTTAATCATTTTCCTACGTATTATATATGTATTCTACATAAATTTCCATTTACGAAAATAAAAGTGGTCATTATATATATATTATATATATACTATAATATATATATTATAAAATATATATTATCATATATAAATTATATATATATATATATATATAAATATATATATAATATAAGTATAATATATATATATATATATATATAATATATATATATCATATATAAAGAGGCGGGATTTACAAATTTAAATTGGAAGTTTGTAACAAAGCGTTTATTGGAGAGTATAGTTTCGAGGGATTGGAGAAAATCAAGTAATAGTACCCTAAAATAAGGGTAAGGGGGAAAAGGTAACTGTAGTGTTATAGGGGTATTAGTTTATTGAGTAGTTTGTAGGTAAATATATACTGGTATATTGGTCGAAAGAGTGCATCAGTGATTGAGGACTGATGGTGATGATCAGGTCTTCTAGAAGTGGTAAAGGATTGTTGGTTCAAATCTTACATTGAAAATGATTGGGAAAATGGGAGAGAAGAAAATTGTATTTAGGCTTTAGGAATTTGCAACATATGTATGATAGGATTAATAGGAAAGCTCTATGCATGTTGTTAGTGATATATGGTGTTGGTGTAAGCTTCTGAATGGAACAAAAAGCATGTATGACAATATGAAGCGTGTGTAAGAATAAATATCCGAAAGTGATTGGTTTAATGTTAAAAGAGTGAGCATATGTTGTCTCCTTGATATTCAATTTGTATATGGTGGTTATGAAAGAAATTAAGAGATGGGGTGCAGGGATGTGTTAGAATGAAATTGGAGAATGTGAAGGTGAGGGAGGGTGCCCACCTATATATATGGGATGAACTTTGGTTTTCTGTGCTAATCTGAAAATTGAGTTTGAGACGGTTTGGGAGGGTGTATAAAAAGTGAGGGGTTTGAAAGTAAGCTTAGATAAGAGTAAGATTATGGTTGTAAATGAGGACAGTCCTCGGCGTGAATTATGTAGATGGTGACCAGTTGGAAAAAGTGTCTGAGTTTGAATATTCTGAGGATATGTTGATGAAAAGGAAACGGATGATACAGAGTGTAGTAGGAAAGTTGTGCATGGAAGGAAGTGGCTGGTGCAATAAATCCTTGGTGAATGTAAAGGGAATTAATTGACCTGCTGTTAGGGTATTACATGAGGGTATGTTCTTACCAGTGTTAATGTTAGTAGTGAGACTATGGTGCAGGTGGAATGACAGAGGTAAAGATGGCAAATCGACGTATTAAAAAGTTCAATGCTGTTGTCTCGAGATGGACAATCTTAGGAGCGTGTAGGTGCGAGAAGAATTGATAGTGAGAAGAATTAATAAAATTAGGAGAGTTGTGTGGTGTGAAAAAGGGGTAAATGGAGAATAAATGAAAGTATGTAGAGATGGTTTGGTCATTTTGAATTAGATGGAAGTGATAAGTCGGTGGTAAGTGATGCATAGTATAAAGTGATGAGTCAGTGCTGGATTTTATCGGACCGCTGGGAGACCGAGAAAAAGGGGATATTGAGTCGGTAAAGGAATGGCTGGAGGAGAGGAAATGTGAGTTTGGCAGAAAGCGAGAAGAAATGTGCAAGCAGGAGTGATGGCGGTTTGTGGGGGTACAGTAGAGTTGTAGCCCAAAACTGGAGCCAAAGGATGAACCCCTACATTGAGAGATGCCATAGTGAGGTCGTCGCAGGTTCCGTGAAGTTTAGTTGGATTTTGTTTACTACGACGAGTTCTCACTAAAAGGTATAAAGGAGGCGGGTAAGCTGGGTTTCTTTTCGACTTTGCGTAATATTCTACTACTTTTCTGTTACGATGTATGCTACGCACCTTACCCCAAGTCTGGGGAGAGAAGGTGGTTGATGATGATAGTATTAATATATATAATATATATATATAATATATATATATATATATTATATATATATATATATATATAATAAATATATAAATAATATATATAATATAATATAAATATATATATATATATAATATATAATATATAATGAGCCGAGATACTCAGGCTACTTATTAATAGTAATCAATCAAGCGTGATAATGAAAAATGTGGCTTCTTTAGTTTTTATTAAACATTGAAAATTAAATATTAATATCACAATGTGAAATTAAAAATGGGTACTATATTAAATTATAATTTGAACATTATATTCACAAATTTATAAATTTAATTATATAGACACCCGACACAACTTAAATGCGACCTCTCTTCAGCGAGGTAAGTTTATAAGTCCCGCTCCAGCTTGACATTTGCCCCTTTTCGGGTCCCTAGTCATCACAATTCAAATTTCGCACCTCCCATGGGTAAACTTCAGCCGTTTTTATACAAAAACTCTCTTAGTAAAAAGCTGCTATTTCAATGGCTTTATACGACTTTATATGTGTGCATGTGAGTATGTAAGTCAGCCTTTACTAGGTGCAAACACGATCTCAGCACACATCAGGTGCTTACAAGCTTCGAACTAATGACCTTCATGATATTATTGCATATTTTGGTGATTTCTGGAGCTTCAGGAGAGATGAATAAATCTATAATCATTCGTGAAGCTCGATGATTTTTGACTCATTATACTCCCTTCACCCAACCTTCTAATATTTCACAAATTTTAAAAAGGAAAGAGGAAGTAAGAATACATAAGAGCACTACTTGGAAGGTAAAGAACTACAATGTATGATTTAATAATGCACAAATAACAAATTTATAATTTGTTCTCTCATTATTACCATATAACCGTCTTTTACTCTTTTTCTCCAGAGACATTCTTTACAGTTTCTCACTTTTTTTCTTTTTCTTTTTCAGTTCTTTTTTTTTCAGGGGGAGATTTAATTAGATTATAATAGATTTTCACATTCCGGAGGTTTTCTTTTACTATTTTATCTCCCTTTATCAGATGGGCATTGTTATTTGTTATTTTTACGACTTTATAGGGCCCCTTATACTTAGGGTGTAGTTTTCCCACATTGTACTGGTGGTTTTGGACCAACATGAATTCTTTGCATGCATCTTTGGGCATGAAAATGTTTTTGTTTCGGTGTTCTATTAGAGAGGGGTTTTGCTAACAATCCTGCGAGCTTCTCAATATATTTATCATATGTCAGAGGCCGATCTGGCACTTCTGTACTCACTAAACCGACTGGTATGTTTATATTTTGGCCAAATAAAATTTGACTTAGACTAATGCCGCTTTCTGAGATAGGGGCCTTCCCGAGGGGGAATAACCCGAACGGGAGGACGTCTAGCCATTGTTGACCTTTCATTTCAGGCTCTTTTAGCATTGCTCTGATGCAGGATAACAAGCTACGATGATATTGCTCACATTTTCCATTCGAGAATGGTGCGAAGCTTGCTGTGGTGTAATGCGAGGTGCCAATTAGCTTGCAGACACTTTCAAACAAGTGGGATGTCCAATTTGCACCTTTATCCTTCACCAGGTTGTCGGGCACGCCTGTAAAGGGGAAGATCTCATGGATTAACACCTTTACTATTGTTTCCTTTGTTATATCCTCTAGGTGCACCGCCCACACATAATGACTATATCGACGATGAGCGTAAATAAATATTTATAACCGTTGCAAGGGATCATTTTCGCTATATCCGCATTCATTGTCTCGAACTTATAACTCACCTCTATATTTTCCATATGCTGGATTTATCTTCATCCCTACTTTACTAATTTGGCATTGTGGACACGTTCTTGCAATATTTTTCACCTTTTTATGCATACTTTGAAAAACAAACTCGGCCTTTATTGCTGTTATGGTACGATTTATTCCCAATTGTCCTTGTAGATGCATAATCTTTATTATTTCATCGATGCAATCTTCAGGCAAGAAAACACGTGCATAGTTTAATGAAACAACTACAAATAACTATTTCCTTTCTGTCAAACCAAAACTTTTGTTTTATAATGTTAAGTGAGCTTTTATCTTTATCTTCCAATAAGGTTTGTAAATAGGTATCATTCTGTTGTTTATCATTGATCATTTTATAGTCAATCTTCTTATGGAACTTTTTTATTATTTCACTATGCGTTTTTCCGCAGCTGGTAACTAAATTAACAGTTTTTATTTCAATTAAATTTTCATTCCTTTGATGATCGTCCCTCTGTTGTGTGAGTTGCTTGTTCCATTTATCTAATAGCTCCGCTTCTATAGCAATGCGTTCTTTATATTGCAATTTCTGTTTTTCAAAATTTAAATCTCCCAGACGTTTGGAATGTATGATATTTGAGGTATGTCTGTCTGTAGTATTTAAAGGGACTAAAATTTTACCTTTCTCATAGTAGTTTATGGTTTGGTCGCGTGCCGTTTTATCGTAAAAATTCCTTTCTTCCACATGACTTTCGTATTTGCTTTCTGGACTCTGATTGGTTGAAGCGGCATTTAGCGAACCAATCCCGTTATCTTTTTCTTCGCTTACCGCGCTGTGATTGGTTGGGAAGTTTCGTAGCTCCTCCCTTCTATTGGTTTCGATGTCTTCAATGCTATCGTTAATTACTCTTTCTTTAGTAATTTTGTTGTGTATCAAATATTCGGATAAAGGGTTATTCTTGCTTGTAATTAATTTTCAGGATGCATTATAAGTACTTAGTAAATTCAATTGCCGAATTTCTCTTGAATTCTGGTTACTGCAGTCATTTATTCTATTGTATTTTGATATTAATTCACGGGATTGCGTATGAATTGTAATTTTTGTCTATTAAAAGATATCTGTATTTCTTTAATACTTTAATGAGGCATATTAGTTGTTTGCTAGAATAGTCGTATTTTCTTTCCGCCGGAGTCAAAATACTACTGAAGAAGGCGTATGTGAAATTCCCTTCTTCGTCTAACATTATGGCACTGGTTACCGCCTCTGCGTTGGTGATACTAATATTTTTATTGGGCCTGAAGCGCTTGGGTATACTAAATGCAAGCGTTTTTGATGCGTTTTTAGGGGGGGGGGGCTTTCTTGGTTTTTGGGAATGCCTTTTTTCTGAAGGCGCGTTCACGGTACTCTCCTTCAGTGGTAGGGTTTTTCCCTCGTAAGAAAGGTAGCGGTGCCATCACGTTGAAAATGCAGCGGAAGTGTTTGCTGGGTAAAGCTTATTTTTCCAAGAAAGCTCGATACTTCCCTGATCGTTTTGGCTTATCACAATTTATTGTCTTTTACTTTATCGTGGTTTAGCCTCACTTCATTTCATTTATGACATAGCCGAGATAATCTATCTCACCCATTCCGATATTGCATTTCATGCGGGCTTGAAATTCATGTTATACAAATAGTTGTAAACCTTTTTTACTTTCATTCAAGTAAAAACTATTTTCATCTTGCACATAATGTGTAAATTAAAATATCATATTGCATGACAATTTTCAATGTCTAACAGCAGAATGTTTATCATCGTTTGAAATATAAATGGGGAGTTAATATAACCCATGGAAGACAGGTAGGTGTACTCTCCCAAATTAAGGTATAGTGAAAGTATTTTTGGCTTTCTTTGGCAGGGGAATCGCGTAGAAGCTGGAGTTAAGTTACTTGCTGTTAAAAAATTTGCACCCTTCAACCGGTAAATATTGACCGTTTTAGCAGTTTGGCAATCCAAAGATTCTGCTATGCCCTTTTATTTAATTTCTCTAAAGTCGACGTAGTAAGCCTTTACTTTGTTGTTACTACTTTCAAGGACAGACACGGGAAAAAGCCCAGGAAGTTCGGTCCCTTAGTAGCCCCCCATTGCTAGATTTGAATAAATTCGGAACTAGTTTCGAGAATTAATTATGGTGGGGACTCCTTCTTGTCTCATACGCGTAATCGCTAACATTTTATTCAGTGGCCTTATAAGGATAATGTATGGCAGTATCTTCTAGGATTCTTTCAGGTGATATAGCAGTTCTGTTTGTTGTTATTATTTCCCTCTTTGTTTATCATTGCGGTGTTGCGGTTCCTTTCCTTTATGATTTTTCAAAACCAGTTAGAGAGATCGTAAGTTCTTTTGATTTTCTTTATATAACTTAGTATTTTATTGTGATTGAGTGGAAACAGATTTTTAATTATTCAATATTAATCATTAGAATAAAAAGAGGATATTAGGTAAAAGAGTTGTAGTGAGAGGGAGAGTTTTGATAAAGTAGACAGGGAGTCCCTGGAAAGGCCATGTACATGCATTATTTTCATTTATATCCCTATTAAAATTTAATGTATGAAGTAAGTAAATGTGATGTAAGATTCATTTTTTTTTAAAATTATCTAATTCATCTGTTTAAAAATGGGAGTCCCAGATATTGATCTTTAAATCATTATGCGAGATTAAAATTGTAATCTATATTTTCTATTTAATTATATCTAGCTCTAAAATTTTTACATCGAAATGTCAATTTGGTAGTTATTAGTGCTTATATTGTGACCTATAGGCTTTTGCACTTTGCAATTGCAATCCGCCTGCAAGAGATAATTTTAAGCTGCGCCCCTGTTCATTAAAATATAACTCCATTTATTTAAAACTATCGAACACTTTATATAGCTTGTAGTCTTGACAATCTCGCAAGTTATCCTTCCAGTCTCAGCCTCGTTCGAAAATTTTATTTGGAACGATATAGCGTTCTATAATTTTTTCTGAACTTTTAATGCAGAGTTGAGGAAAAATTTGCAACATTTTCATAACCCTCCGCCATATCGTTTGCAACATGAAATTATTAAATGTTAATATATTATGAGAAAGGTATTCCAGTATGGCTTTGGATTGAAAAACTAGGTTGTTAATATCGTTCTTTAAAATTGTCAGTTTTAAATACGATTGTTATTCCCGAGTATTTTAGCATTGTCCAGCCTATTCAGTATTACATTGTTAATTTAATATTTTAATCGTTAATTGGTTTGAAAAATAATGTAAGATGTTTTATTTAAAAATTATTATAGTTATTAAGTATCATCCATATTCAATTATTTTTGTTAATGTGTCTACTGCTTTTCGAGATAGAGACTCGGCATCTTTGTCATTATTTAGATGGAGTTGCGTCGACAAATGAGGCTGAAAAAGCGTCATGAGAGTTGAATAATATTTGTAGATATAGAGTAAAATAGAAACAGTCCAAGAATGATTCCCTGGGTACGCCGGCTGATGTACTGAATTTAAAGGAATTTCATTTAGTTTACGTATTAAAATCTCTCCTTTAAGTAGCTTTCAAACCTTGGAAGTTAGTCTCCTGCAAAGCACTTTGTTCATTTATTAGCAGCTATTGTCATGCTCAATATGTCAAAATTTGGGTGAATCTAATAATAATGAGGGAGGGGTCGTTATTTTCTATCTTTCTGTAAAGTTTTTCGGTTAAGCAAATTTAAGTGTGAACCCTGTATAAAATATTTGTTAACTGCATTAAAAATTATTTTCTCATAATATTTTACTAATCTTGTTTGTGATAGCTATAGGTCTGTAATTTTTTTGCTAGTCAAAGGTCTCCTTTTTAAAGGTGTAGGGATCACCTTTTGCACGTCTGAATATATGTTGGGGAACATTGCTAGTCAAAAATGATTCATTGAACAAGTGTTTAAAAGAGGTGGCTATTATGTCGACAGCGAGTTTGAGGATGTGATTGGAGAATCTTTGTTGAACATTCAACATTTTTGTTTTTTAGTCCGCATTACCCTTTTTTTACCTCGGCGACATGTTGGAAAATAAAAGGAAAAAGTTCTTGACTGGTATCTGGGAAAGGTTTCATTGATGTGTTGACTAGTGGGTTTGTCTTCAAGAATTTGCATACCAACGTTTACGAGTATTCGTTGTGGTCCGTCTGCGACTTCTTGTCTTGGTTGGTTGTTAATGATTTTTAAATATCAAGCTTTATCACATTCGCGAGTTTTTTTTGTTATTGGATTGAAATTTATTGATTAAACCCAAGTGGCTTTCGAGTTTTTTATCCATGCATTCCTGGTTACATAGTTTTCTCTTTTGCTTTCCTTCAGAGCTACCTTGAATTAATTTATTCATGTGTTATGGACACAGTGGAATGGTAAATTTTGTTTTTATAGTTTCGACGAAGGTGTAGGTTTTTGTGTTGATAGAGTTTAGCCAGAGCTATGTTAGCCATGGGTTGTTGATTCTGTTACCACCAGTTTTTGCGATTTTAATGGGGAATGATTTCGCCGATCGTAAATATTATTTAATATGTTAACAGAAAGAGTTGAATTTTCGTCGATAAATAATAATAATATTATCAGAATATTAAGAAAAAAAATAATTAATATCATAGTAATACAAATTCTATTGCATAAATAATAATATAATAGATAAATTAAAAAATAATAATATAATCAATAATAATACTCTCTAAATTACGCAAGGTCCTATCAAACTTGAACACTTCTCTATTGAGCTTTATTAGCTTCACTACTCGTATCTTTTTCATTTGAAAGAACTATACGTATATTATATATATATATATTATATAATTAATAATAATATATATAATATATATATATATATATATATGGGGTTCTCGCCGTCCGACCATTTACAATATCATTGTTGTAGAGGTATATCTGAACAAATGGAGTCATTGCGTGCTACACAAGGGAGATACATTTGGTGAAAATAGACACTTTTTAAGACAGGCATTAAATCTTCCACGTTTAAAAGCTGTACTGTTCAAATACAGAGTTTAAAGAGTTAGAGCCATATTTCAAACAAACACACAAGCACACAAAGAGATAAGGCATATTTCAACCAATCAAGATATGCGACACTAGAGATAGGGGGATAGTTTAAGCATTCGCCAGTAAAGGCAAATTATATCATTAATTCAATGATGACGACATTATTAGATAATATAATTCGATTATTAAAATAATCTTTATTCCAAATATAACATTAATTATAGCAGTAGCATATAAAGCATCATTGTAGATAGTAGCCGTACACAACGATTTATTTAATTAGTCTACCATCATTTGTTCACAGTGGGTACTTGTGAGTTTGTTGTCCTAACCAAGTTGTACAGTAGTAAGTGAACAAAAAACGATAATCAATAATATAATAATAATAATAATAATATATAATAAGTAAGATAATAATAATTACATATTAATAAAATAAATAATTGTTTTTCAAAACAAGATGTTTTGCAACTTTAAAATAAAATACTAATAATATAGAAAGGTGACTAAAGAATATTTTTTAAAAAAATAAAAATAAATTTATTATAAAAAAGAATATATAAGAATGATATAATAATAATAATATAATTAAAATAATAATAGAACGTTTCTAACAGCAGTATGACACTGGAAAAGGTTAAGATACAAAATGTATTAAGAAAGGCTAGTGGGAGACGTTATAATTATAAGCTCCTGTGTCTGATATGAATATATATAATATTATATATTATATTTATATATACTATATATATATATATAATATATATTAGATATAGGGAAAATCCTTCCAAGTCAGTGTTGGCATTTGACGCGGATTCTCTGTTCTGTCCTTAAGGCCAGACACTAAATTGACTATGATGACTCCTGGTTAACCCTAATTTATGAATATATATAATATATATATTATACATCTATATATACTATAATATAGATATATATATATGAATATATATATATATATATATTATATATATATATATATTAGTATATTTATATATACTATAATTATAATATATATATATAAGATATATATATATATACTATATTATTATAATATATATAATATATATGATAATATATATAATGATGTGTGTGTGTGCGTTTGTGGGTGTTTGTAATGTGTAACGTGTGTGTATGAATATTCTAATGAACAGGTAGATAAATGTATAGTTTAAGATTTAGTACATGCAAAATTAACAATGCGCCGTTAAACATTATCGACTATATTTTCCTGCTCACATCTAGCTTCTGGAGACTTAACATTCTGGCCCCATATATAATATATATATATATAGTATATTATATCTTACAATATAATATAGATATAACTATAATTATATTATCATAATATATATATATATTATAGATATATATATAATATATATATATAGTATAGTAATATATAGTGGTATATATATACTCAATTATATTATATAGTATACATACACATATCTAGGAATGGTACGGCCGATAAGTGAATTAGCGGGAACCGGACCTTTTCGGCTGGAAGTTACACGGAATCCCGCCAGTCTGTTTATATAGCGTTCGGGTGCGCGTGACTGTAATAAAAAATAAATAAACAACACATTTTTGTTGTTGCGCACCGTACGGTTAACTACAAAGTTTATATTTAGAGTATCCTTTAATTTCATGAGATTTTATATTTTTAAAATAAGATAAAAATTATGATATAAATGTCCTTAAATAATTTGCACACAGAGCAATTCCGAGGTAATTCTTCTAACTTTGTTATAAAATGAAAGTTATGGACAGATTCATCAATCCGGCCAGTTTTTCAGTATATGTATCACGAGTGAGCATGGTTTAGCTTAAACTGGCAAAAGTAACCATAATTGTTCCAACTAGATGCACTGAGCATAGTAAAAATACTGGGCCTTAACGTGCTGGCTCCGATCACTCGCCCCATAAAACTTGATGATGGAGGGGAATTGGGAACATTGTTATTCTTATTTATGTAGTCCTATTATTATTGACATTTTTACTTACTCCCTATGATAACGAACATACTAAACCAGTTAGTTTATATGTTTGGAGGCGTGTTTATTATTGATGAAAATTGTAATGGAAATATAAAGATGCAGATAAAGTGCTGCAAAGATTCATCCCGAACAGAACTGGGGTGAATTGGGCCACCACATTTTAATTCTTATTTTATATCTTATTAATTTTTCATTACTTATACTTATTTTAATATAATAAACAATTATATAATAACGTAAAAATTAACAAACACATTTAATTGATAACATAAGGAGACTTTAAAGATGGCCCAATTCACATAGTGCGTCGATTCACCTTCAAACTGAGTCTAAATGAGCTTTTATTTAAACTTTAATGACAAGACTATTATTTCATAGGAATTACAATTATTATTTTGTTTTGTGTGCTGTATGCCTAGTCGGAGGTACGTTGACTTTTCAGAAAAAAAAAGTTTCCAAAACAGTGTATTCAGGGAAATGGGGGACAAAGTATACCTAATAAGTGGCCCGACGGTCACCCCGCCCGACTCTTATACCGGACTTTTATGTATATAGAATATATATATATATATTATATATATATATATATATATTTAATATATATATATATATATATATAATAATATAGTATATATATAGTATATTATTATATATATATATATCCATTGGACCAGTCTCCAGATTAGGTGCCCTGTATCTAAAAAAAAACTCATCCTAAACAGTATATGCCTACATAAGCAAATTGAATTTCAGGTTTTTTAATTCAGCGTCATGTAAGGAAGAACGAGAAAAAGAAATTTCAATTAGTGTATTTTAAGAAACAACTCCAGGGAGATGTTCGATGTTGTACGTTTCAAAAGTAATTGAGGTTTCAATCCCATACCCATAAAAACATATAAAACGTTTTTCTTTATATAATTTTCTCAATACTCGTACGAATCATAAAATATGGCAAAAAATTTAATATATAAAAAATAAATTAACAGTTAAAATTAAAATCTAAAACATTCAATAGAATCTGACACAAAGCTTTTAATTGTAAAATCCTAGGCACCAAAAATAATTTATTTTGCCTCAGAACAGTCTATCTATCAATAGGTTTGTGTGTGTGCATGTGTATTGTGTGTGTGTTTGTGTGTGGTGTGTTTGTGTGTATTATGCACATTGAAAAGAAAAATATTGTGCACTCAGTCAAACAATGAAATCTATTGAAGACGAAGAGAATTATTGTTACAGTGAACCTATTTTATTACATAGTACTTTTTCTATATCGCACTTTTATTTTATTTTTCTTATTTTCCTCCGCATTACAATGAGTGCAGCTGATTTCGAAAAATGTATCAGTTTCTTACCCGTAGCTATTCATTAGTTTTTATTGTACATAAGGGCGACAGCTAATCTGGACGGATGAGTATATATATTTATATAATATATATATAATATATTATATATATATACATATATATATAATATATAATATATATATGTATATATAATATATATATATTCTATATATATTCAGAGGTGGAACGTTCCGCAATTTAGTCCGGCACATTAGCGGAAACCTCAAAATAAGATTGAGGAATTGCAATTGCGGAATACCAAAAAAAATTGCGGAAATGCAGTTAGCTGAATGCCTATATCATTTCCGCAATTAGAGGACTACCAAAGAAAAAGGGAGTTTCAGTGGAATGCCAAAATTTATAGTCCACAGATTTTTACACGTTGGCCACTTTGACGGTCTGACAGTAACACCCGTAAAGATCTATTTTTTTTCTTTATATTTTTTGCAAATTCTTGAGAAAACAGAGTTTCTTTTATTTCCTCAAAATCTTAGTTTATCAATATTATAAATGGTATTGAGTGTTACTATTAATCCGACCGATTCTCGAATATCGATAATATATGCTTTCTCGATTGTCCTATGAAAAGTTATAATCGATGATTGACCATTTATTCGAAGCACCACTTTTTTTAATAGCAGACGTATATTTATTCCCAACAATTGCATTTATCAAGTTTTTGCCCTGACATTTGCTACTGAGTTTGTTTATAGTTTTAGCTGAGGTGGGTAACATTGAGAATAATTCGTTGTTTTTTTTTTATTAATTTCTGAAACTTTGAGATGTATATGCGTAAATAATACAATGCGTAAACACGTTAAAATAAGCAGTGGTAAATTACTATTAAGTGAATTACAATTAAACGTGAGAATAAATTGTGGTGGTAAAAATTGCTTAACATGTGTCTTGGTATAGCTTAATTCCATTATAACGAATCTATATTTTTACCATATATTAATATGTTTTATAAATATATTTATATTTTAAAGATACATATTTTAACATAACTTTATGAAACGTTCACCACCAAAATTTCAGTTAAATTGTATTGTACAGTCAAAATAAATGATGAATAAAATAATATAACATGGTACCCAACATCGAAAGTCTACAAGTAGCTATATATATATATATAATATATATATATACTATAATATATAATATATATATATATATATATTATATATATATATTATATATATATTATACTATATAATATATATAATTTTTCAAAGTTATTTGTAATATTCCCAAACGAGGAAGAACGCTACTAGGGACAGTAATTATTGCCGGTTATCGGCCGGATACCGGAATAGTCAAAAAACTTGGCCGGATAAGAGCCGGGATACCGGATATCTAAAAGGCTAGACTGCCCGAATATATATATATAAATATAATATTATATATATATATTATCATATATGTATATGTATGTACTGTTTATATTTGGATTTACATAATAATTGTATATATGATTATATTATATAAAATTAGGGTTACAGACATATAGTCAATCATTGCATCTCTTAACTTGGGATAGATAGATCGAAAGTGAAGATGCAGAACATTACCTTGTTTTTTTCCAATATAGTATATATATATCATAATATATACTATATATATATATATATATTATTATATAGTAGTACTATCATATATATAATTTATATATCATATATATACTATATTTATATAAAGTGGGAAAAAGATACACATCTAATTATGCGTAAATTTAATCAGGTACTTCTTAGTGCAAAATAAAGTGTTCAACGCATATACTCTCAACTTGATCTTTTTCCTATAATTATATTAATTGAGTCATCTGCTAAAACAAACAAGTGCTTTGGAATGAATTATATGAGTATTAATATAAGTAATATAGTATATATATTATTATATATATCATATAGATATAGTGATTATAATATAATATAATATATATATACTATATATAGTATAATAGTAATATAGGCGGCATTCCATTATCCGCAAAATTACTTCATTGAAAAGAAATGAATAATGAAATAACAATATGAAATCTCGTTGGCAATTCAAAGTTCGAATCCAGTTAGGTCTGAGATTTTCACGCTAAAAGATGGAGCTGTAAACACACACAGGTCTGAAAATTACTTCCGACTTTAAAGTTGAATATATATAAAATATAATAATGAATAATATTATATATGCATAATAAATATAATAAATAATACATAAACCATCGAAAATCATGTTCAAGCGATTGTAGCTGTGAGTTACATTTTCATGCTAAAGATAGTGCTGATGTACAACACACAGGTCCGAGAATTAATTACCGACTTCCAGTTGATAGTACTAGTAATAATATAATAATAATATAATCAATAAATAATATAATAAAATTAACGTAAAAAACATTGCGTAGGTGGCTTCAATTAAGAAAGAGGTGCGTGTATCGCGGCTTTCGTGACCCAAACACTTAGGCGTTCGCTTTGTACGTTGCCGATTCAAAGTCGCCTTCGCTAGTCGAAGTATGTGCATTAACTCCTATGTGAATAGTGGTCGTACACATAGTCCTGGTAGCCATTGACTTGTAGTGTTCGACAGGGCATTCTTGGGAGTTGCCATGATGTGTCAGTGAGTTGTTGCATCAGAAGCAGCAGTGGTAGTCAACCGGAGAGCAAGTGAGATCGGGTGGGTGACCAGTAAAACCCTCACGAGAGCACAGGAGCAGACTCTGAGGGGTGGGGATGCAGTGAAACCCCCCCGAGAACCATCACCTCCCTAAGCAGTGGAGCATGCTCATAGAGCAATGGAGAGCTCTGGAGCAAGCTTGGAGTGCGGTGCGGAGCATTGGTGCACTGAAAACTCCTCTTGGACGTAACTCAGGCGGGTGATGCTCACACACACTGCGTGTGTGTGTGTGTGAGCATCACCCGCCTCACCTATGTTTTCGACCATGTGCACTCACGAAAGAGCATGAGTTTAAGTGCAGTTGTTCTTAGGCCTAAATTAGCAGCCACAAATGAGCATGGAGTATAAAAATATCCTCTGAAAGAAGCTGGGGAGGGTAAAAGACCCTCAGCAAGGAGTATGAAGTATAAAAATACCCTCTGAAAGAAGATGAGGAGGGTAAATACACCAGTGAATGTAGCTGGGGAAGGTAAAACACCCTCAGGAAAGAGTATGAAGTATACAAATACCCTCTGAAGGAAGTTTGGGATGGTAAAACACCCACAGGAAAGACCATGGAGTATAAAAATACCCTCTGAAAGAAACTGGAGAAGGTAAAAGGCCCCCAGGGAAGAGTATGAAGTATAAAAATTCCCCCAAGAACGTACGTGGGGCGGTTAATACTCACACACACAACACCATATATCACTAACACCTGCCATAGAGCTTCCCTATTAATCATACAAATCCATAAAACCTAAACACAATTTATTCTTCATCTCTCTCATTTTCTCAATCATTTGTTTTTATGTCAAAGATTCGACCCACACATCCTCTACCACTCCTAAACGCACCTTTATATATATATATAGTATATAATATATATATATAAAAAGTATTAAAATAATATATATATATATAATATAATATATATATATACTTATATATATTATATTATATATATAATATATATTATACTAGTATATATTAATTATACCATATAATATATATATAATACTATATATATATAATAATATATTATACTATATACTATATAAATAATATATAAGATATATAATATATATATATATATAATTAATATATACATATATTTATAGGAAAAGCTGAATATTTCGTCTACCTTTGATATTTCGATATACGATAAATATCGATATATCGATTATTGATATATCGTATAATATATAATATATACTATATATGTATATATACTATATATATATATATATATATAGTATATATATATATAATATATATATATAATATATATATATTTTATATATTATAATAATAGAATATATATATATT
>JABUQX010121365.1:27500-38946 GCA_015478945.1 Trachelipus rathkii
AACATAAGCTAACCACCACTTGTTATTGTACACTGCAGTAATGTATCCAAATATATCATCTATGTGGAATTTTTGTGACTGATAGTGTCACAATTTCAGTGTAATATTCGGTAGCCCCTGAAAACAATTTGACATAATCCGCTTAAATCTGCTTTTATTGTTAGTATGTAGTAACATGCGTCCAGAACACTATAAAAACAGGCCTTCCATTTATTCTTCGGTCATTAACCTCCTCTTTATGCTTTTGTGGCTCGCCGGCAAATTTTTAACAGCTTCTTTCGAAACAGAGCCAAAAGCTTCATCTGACCTAAGGTTAGATAATTTTACAGATACTTCCCATTATATATTTATTTGTTGTAGGTATGTTTGAGTGCTTTGCTTGGAGAATACTAAATAAAAATCCACATATATCAAAAATTCGACTATAAACACACAATAAAAATACGAACGAAAATTCCGAAAGTATATATTTTAAAGCCATTCTATTTTGCAAGGTACTGCTTCATAAGTGTCGTTTATATGCTCGATTCAGATACGCGGTATCAAAAAACTTGTGATAAGAACTTTCGTACAATTTCTAAAATTACACTAACCGTCGCGCTCCTTTGAAATTTCCATCGAGTTTTCTGATGGGAAGAGCACAATAGGTTTTTTTTAAAAGTTTCCGGCCCATTATTTGAATTTCTTTCATAAGTTTCCTCTGTTTAATAATGTCATAACGTTTGGGCGATTTATTAAAAAACGCATGAAATGAATTCAAAAATTCAAATGAGAAAAAAATCGCTTTACTTCAGGTATCTTTGTTTCCTAGCAAAAATTAATTGCCAGTCTGTGTGGGCATAAAAACAGTGAGTAAAAACACGCTTGGATATATTGCCTAATTCATGTTTTCTCACCTCTAAACAGGGAATTCTAAATTAATTTCTAATTTAATTTAGCATTTTTCAAATTCTTCTAAACAGGGAAGAGGCAAAAGAAAATCACATCCACATTCAAAATAGTTTGAAAATGCCACTGATTTTTAACATGCAAGAATAGGCTTCATATTCTCTCTCTCTCTCTCTCTCTCTCTCTCTCTCTCTCTTCTTCTCCTCTCTCTCTCTCTCTCTCTCTCTCTCTCTCTCTCATATATAATATATATATATTATATATATATATATTAATTCAATTATATATATATATTATATATATTATTATATATATATAATATTATATATATATATATATATATATATATATAAATATAATATATATATATAATTGCCAAAAATATAGTTTTTCAAAGAAAATTTTTTTTTAAACCAAAACTAGACCTATTTTAGGCAACACCGCCGAACACCTAATAACGCGTACGAAAGAGTATGACGAGCGAGAGGCGCGGCTTGCCTCTCTTAATATCATATGAACTATACGATAAATTTTAATTCCAGCTTCGCCTATGTACGTATGAAGTGTAAATAAACATATTGTTATTGTATGATAGGTTTAGAAAAAAGTATATATATATAATATATATATATATATATATATATTTATTATATAAATGATTAAATAATACCTCAAATTATTTTGGTTATATTATAAATTAATTTATATCTTAAGATTATTTTATTGCACTCATTAATTTTATCATTTTTCTTTTTATATAGATCTTTATATATATATATATAATATTATATTAAAACTTATATTTTATATATATTATTTTTATTAATTTGTTTTTATTATATATAATTATAATTAATGTATATTTTTCCTTAAAAATTAAATAGTAATAGGAGTCTAATAGCCTTACCTCATACAGAAGCCGTTATTATCCCCTTACTATCGACCACTGATATTATATATATATTATATATATATATAATATACTATATATATATATATATATAAATAATATATTAATATATTATTATTATATATATATAATATATATTATAATATAATAATTATAATAAAATTGATGATGCTTGTCAATATAAGAAAACTAAGATTTTATAAATACAATGACTTTATTGATCAAATTACAATGGTTACGTAATATTTAACTAAAAGTTATTAGATAGTTTTATTCTATTATCTTATACTTTTTCTCAAGTCATTTCGTAGGAATTTGCCATTCCACCTCTTTCTAGAGGTAATTATGTCAGAGATAAAGAATCTATTTTATTTTTTATTTCTTCGTTATTTGATTTCTGTTACGGTTGGTTGTTGTTAATATTTGTGTTGTCCTTCATTTTCCATTTTTTATATGTCGAATGCTTTCTGACATAGATACTTGATGCCTTAAATAACTTTTCTAAGGTATATATATTAATTGTTTTATCTATTTAGTAGTGATAAGTTGCCTCTGGATTCCGAGGATATTAAAGTGATTTATTGTATTTGCTTTTATTAAGAATGATTCATTAAATTTACTTAATTTATGGTTTTAATTATATTGTTATTTATAATTATTTTTGTTGATTTTCTGTATTAATATTTTACCGGTATCTGCGCTGTTGATATATTAATTTACTAGTGTGACGTGTTACATTTAGTAGGCTAGTTATATTGTCAGATATTGAGATTGATAGTGAAGTGAGGGCGATATTTTTAGACAACGTGTCTTTGTTTACTGCTTATGTATTAGTATTAAATCATGTTATATACTGGTGTGTGTAGGTGCTCACAACTGGTATGTACAGTAAATGTGGACGATTCATTAATTGTTTCTTCGATTTCTTATGTGTTTCAGTTAAAATTTTTTAAGAGTTATTGCTGTAGTGTTAGTTACGTATATTTGTTAAATTAGGTTAATTTTGAATTTATATATTATATTGTTAATGACAGTTGAGTATAGGTTTAATTATGTGAGGTTGCAATAACATTTATATTATTTCGGTATGTTTGTAATTGTAATCCTACAGAAATATAAAAATTTATGTTTAATTGGCTACTTATATTATTATATATATATGTATAATGTATAATTATATAATAATTTTTATAGTAGGTTATATAATTTTATGATATTACTAATCAAAAAAAGTTAGTCTATTATATATTTCTTGAATATCTCACTAGTCAGTTTGTATATGTTTAGTAAAACTTAAAATTACCTTAAAAATAATAATAACTTTTTCACATCTTCTATTATTCAAGACCAATATACAGATAAAAAATAATCAAAAGAAATGTTTGAACACGGAGGGCAGGTCTAACAATACACAAGCAGCAAGGGAGGAGGTAAATGATATAAATTCTTGTGAATATATAAATTTTAACTATTAATTGCTTTTCTAAATCTATATTTAAAAAAAGAGAAATTGTTATCTAACAATGGGACGCTATGTAGGGATGGGTTACATTGTTGATAGTTAGATAACTATTGTATATTTACGTTACTTGAGAGAATGGGGTAGATGGTAGAGCAGATATGAAGACGCACAGAGAAGAATGCCAATGAAGATAGTAGATAGCGAAAGTAGTAGTAGTTACAGGGAGAAGAGTAACATTAATAAGGCCAATGAGGCAAACTCAAATGGCGTTTGTCACGTCAACGGATGATGAGAGGGGCGCAGGATGATGGGATGTACAATTTAAAGTTCGCGGTTTCTAGATAGTGATAGATGATGAATAGAGATATATTACTATAATATCTGAGAGAGAGATAGATATAGAACGTATATATATGTATATATAGTATATAGGTATATATATATATATAGTAGAAGAGAGATATTATATATAGAGATTTAGAGAGAGATATGAGAGGGTGACAAGAGTTCGTATGGCTATATTAAAGGTTACTTAGTGTTTCTAGATCCCTAATACCGGATCCTAGGTAGGATATACCTAGGTCGTTTCCCTACCAGAATAGGAGTGTTTTATGATGAAACTTATATATATATCATATATATATTATATTAAATATATAATGGTTTGTATAAATGGGTTTATAAAACTTAACAACTCATATATTTCTACAAAAATACTTACACATAGCGCAATAACGGAGCGGGCGAACTACAAAGGTAAATTTTGACTTTTGTGAATTTCCTTATAGGATTAATTTTTTAGTGCGGAAAATGTTTAATAAAAAAAATAAAAAAATTAAATAATAATTATTATATATTATATTATATATATATATTAATCTATATATATATAGTATATATTAAATATATAACTATATATATATATATATAATATTATATATATATATGAGATTATATATTATAATATTATATTTATAATATAGATATATATATATATATATATATATATTTAATATATAATATATAATATATATATATATATTATTATTGTATTCAAAATATTTTATTTTTAGCTACAGGCAAAAGGAATACATTTTTGGAATACCTGTAAAAATTTACATAGGAAAATGTAAAAATATAAATAAATATAAAATTAGTAAATAAAAATTATTGTTAATAAATTATTAATTAAGTTAAATAATATTGAATTAGTGAGATACCTATTATAACCTTTTTAATTGTATACAGTTGCACACTCGTTAAACCGACAATAAATTAGACTCTTCTCTAGACATCTCCAATGTGTCTTCTCTCAGACATATAATATTTTTTTTTTTTACGTCTCACACCTATAAAGAATACCCCAAGTAGGTATATAATAACTTCACCGATGGCAAGGAGTCGATGGTCTCTCGGCTCTTCACGGGAAACATACGGGGTTAAGGGACTAATTTCTCACCCCTACTTCGCGGTAAGGGTCTGTGAGGAACTCACCCCGCTCTACTATTGGTATTATTATTGTAGGTATATTAGTCGTCATAGGGGGTTCCTCCGCCCCTCCCCTACGGGTATATTAGTGAAATAACGTCCCCCCCTGTTTCTCCCCTGATCGGGCTCGAGCCCCCTACAATTGCCTCCATGTAATAACTACTTTTTACCAAATAATATATATATATATATATTAACTATATGTCCCTATCTTTAAAAAATATATCTCTGTAGCATATATTTATTTGACATTTATCCATTGCTTTAATTTTTTATTGCATTTTTCCTAACTAAAATTTTACAAGGGTTCCTGATTCCAATAATGTATTCCTTTTCGCTATGTAAAGCTGTTATGTAGTTTTTGAAGATTGTATTTTTATCTATTTATTTTAGTATTTATTTTTAAACATTTTCCTGCATACTTAAAATATGTTACCAGAGTTCTAGTATTTCCTTGACCCCTGAATGTATTATATTTAGTAGTTTTGATAGGTATGAGTTTGATATATATATAATATATAATATATATATAGTTTTTTAAACCAATAAAGTTTAGTTTTAAACCAATTTATATAAACTCTAATTATATATATATATATATATAATATATTATTATATATAATTATATATATATATATATATATATATAATATATATATATATATATTAATATATATATAAATATTATATATAATAATTATATTAAATTAATATATTAATAATATATATTATATATTTTAATATATATAATATATATATATATATATATATATATATATATATATATATATATAATATTATTTATATATACAGTTTGGGCGTTATCCAGAAATCGGGGTAGGGCCAAACAAAATTTTACGGTCTTTATATATATATCAAGTACATTATACTTATATACATATATATATTATCTACATGTCAAATATATTTAAGATATATCTATTTACAGTAGTTTATTCGTGATATCTTTTGCCTACTTTTCTACGTTAACATAAATTGTTCATAATAATATTGTACTCGTAATCTACTTAATTGATTACTAGGTATTTAGAAATCAATCTAATAATCAATAGTACTATATAAGCGTACTAAGTGAATACTTAAACGCTTATTATATGATTGGGACTGAGTGTAATATGAACGATAAATTAATTTTATTTTAAATTTCCTACTTAACTATTGGGTGTGAGAAGCAAAATATGAATTTCTATTACAGTGCCGTTAAGAAAAATGGGACACTGAATGTCTAAGTGGATTTGCTTCGAAAATCAGGTCCTTATGACTACATTATGATTAAAATAAAATTAATTCGCTCAATAGAGCAAATATATTACGGAAGAGGCGAATGTGTGCTGGAATATATATCAAACGCGAAAGGTCTCATTTGGTTTATTTCAATATTTTCAGATGTAAGTAGGTGGTAGGGGGTCAAAAAGATTCATAGATAATTTGAGATTTTGCGAGTTTCTCCAAGATTAAACGTGTATTGTTCAAGAGTTGGTTTTTCAGAAGTTTTAGTGTGCTTGAAAAAGCTTCTATTCTTTACCTCGAATGTCTATCTAAACAACGGGCGGAGATTTCATAATTTAAATTACCAGTATTTTGATATTATAGAAGAGTAGTGCATTGATGACTCCTAAAATGTGCGTATCTATGTAGTGGCGGGACGCTGTAAGCCAAGGAACAGCATATAGTTTCTCATTAACATATATTGCTCCTTAGGGGTCTTGTTGGGCACCTGTGACTTAATGTTGTGATGCCATTGTTTCTTAGCTTGCGCATTCAATGCCCATTCTTCGCTTTGTGCTGTAGAAAATACTTCTTCATGTTGTGAGACTGCATCGAAAATTCCTAAATGACTTATTACTGAAAAATATTCTGCTTTGTACACAATCTTTATTGTTACTCATTGATGCACAGTTACACCCGTTTCGGGTTTGGATAGCAGATATTCGTGCATTAGCGCATAATATATATATAACATATAACTCCTGTTACTACAGTTCCTATTTCGCTAATATTAATAGCTAATCTCGCAAAAGCTATGAACTCGGAATGAATAGACATAATATTGATAGATTTGCTTCTTTCTTTCGGATGGATCTGTAGTTATTATAGGAGGTGACCATGGGTTCGGTTGAAGGTCATGGATTTTATTGGAAGTAAGATGAATTTTTTTCAATTTTTCTCTTGTTGGTATATTCCAATGATTATTCTGTAATTTCTTACACAGCGCATTATTTTCTCAATGAGCTAATTTATACTCATTTAATATCCAAGAATGTGTACACAGAGGAGATTAATGCCAGGACTTTACAATAACAGTGCTGGTTCTATCACCATACACAACTCATCTTTCGACCGATTGCAATATTTTTTATTTACAGAAGTCTAGAACTTCTATCATGTACTTGGTCCAATATGAATAACAGATCTCCCTAAAGAGATGATTTCATTAGGTAACTTCAAACATTAATGTGGCAACATATGCCTATTGCACTCTTGTGTCTCCGAGGACAGGACCTCGCGCCTGGGATTCTCTACTGTATTTTATAAAGTAATATATACTTCTCGTTCTAGAGCTGATAAGAGCGTCTAAAGCATTAGTTACCGGAGAGATAGTCATTCCAAAAACCCTTTATATGAATAGACTTTTTACTAAATGGACCTCTCTCTGCTCGAAGCTAGGAAATACTTCCGGAGCAGCCTGCGCGATCCGCACCCCATTTGAGTGTCCTCTTCCGCACAGCCTTATATAATAATTCATTGTCTGAAGAAAGTATCTCAGCTAACTACCTTGAACCCCAACGATTGCGTAGAGCCCCTGAAAAAAATTGATAAAGAATTCTGAAGCAAAAGTTAAAAAAAGAAACCGTCCTGTTTCAAACATGTGGCAGCGCTAGATCCCACTAAATTAACGGGACATTAGATCTGAAATCCATGGTTATGACATTAATGTTAGGGATGGTTGACCTCTTATAATTCTTGTTTGCATGCCAGAATATATTTCCTGAAACATATTTAGCATAATCCGAATTTAATCATATACGCTTGACCCCGAACAAGTCCTTATGTCTATTTCAATTTGCTTATTGATGAAAACTCATTCCTCGCGATTTCCCCGCTGGTCTTTACCTGTATTGACCAGGGATTTTTAATAAATCCTAAATAAAGCGTTCTTTTAGGCGCTACCTTCTTTGCACCTAAACTAATACACGCTTGATGCAGTTTGAGCTCAGCTTGATCTTTATGAGTACAATGTCTGGCAGTGGGAAGTAATCAACAATAATAAGAACATAAATAGAGTCAATTACTTTATCTCATTGAATTTCTTATTTCACTATTCATCTACTGATTACCTTTCTAAGCTCACTCTAATATTTGGATAAGATTCTCGTAACTAAGTGGCCATGTTGATAATATACAAAAGTGCTTCTATTTATAGCTCAGGATATTTTATATTTTGACTTATGAAGATTTGGTGATATTTTATGTAAAAGAAAGGTAGTCAATTCTGCAAAATAAGTTCCATGACACATCATAAAATTTATCCAATTATCTGAACTAGAGCCAGTACTATTTCATCATATCGTACCTATAGTGGTGATTAAATGGTAACCACCTTAAATAGATGGAATTGATTTCATTTAATTAACAAGACAATATTATTCTATGTAGTATATTATCTCCAGTATTTTAACTTCTTACGTTACTAATTTAGATAGTTAAAGAGTCAAGTAGATACTGGGGGCTATATCAACTCACATATGAATTACTTTAGTCTTTCTAGCATCTATTCAACATAATTCTCATATTCACGCGCAATGCGCGGAACTCGAGAATATTTTCAAATTGGAGTGTGAGCGCGCGCGAGTCAACTCTGATTGTTAATTGCTCCTAATGACTTACCAATTACGATTTAAGTTCCTCTCTAGTTACAATAATCTGAAGGAATTTAAAACAACACCGCCTCCATTTATTATTTATAATAATAACGTGCACACAATACGACGCATGGTCGTTGTCTTATGTATAATAAGAGAAGAATCAGATCATGCGCAAGTTAGTTTAATAGGGAGTCACTAATGTGATTAACAATCATCTCCATTCTAAAAGTTGTCGCGTTCTATAACATAGAGAAATATTGGTAATAAAGAATTATCTTATACTATATTATATTGAGTAGTGCTAACAATAGTGTCTTAACTTAGAATTAAAAATTAATCTGTCTTAGGTTTTAGATAATTATACCATATATATATTGAAAATTAGGTTTAACTTACTTGTTGGTTTCAACTTATAACCTTCCAATAAACAGTATGGTGACATCATCTACTCGTCTTTTGGTAGTATTATAAAGTTAATTCTCTTTTTGTTCTATACGTTGGCTATATTTGATCATAATTTACATGTCTCACACATATTTTCTCTGACATATCCAAAGCATACAAGCATTAACGTAGAAGGTCGGGGAACTGTCAAATTATAAATTTATCACAGAGAATTTTATTTATAACCCGTGTCCATATACATCTTTATTAAATTAACCCAATACCAAAAAGGTCAAATCTAAGTTTAAATCAGTATTTCACATGGGACTTATATCGAATAATAGATATATACTTTCAGATTCATCACAGTCCACTCAAACTGAATATAGAATAATTTATCAATTACATTGTACGTTCTATCCGCTAGTGAAAATAATATATAAATAGAGACTTACTCTTGGTATTTAGCTATTACGCTAACATATACATCTTTTCTCCTCATTCTCCTTTTCTAATTATAAATAAGATGACACGGAAGAAGTTTAGCACACTGTTCGGAATCATTGTGCTAGTAAATGGATCTGTGCGCAACACCAGCTACAGGACTAAGATAAATGGGTTAACCCACAATATGCAGGTGGGAACATGAAAAAATCACCTAACAACCTCAAGATTGAAATAGTCAAATTGTAACTATAAATTAATTTGGAATTTAAATGATTAAAGTTATATATATATATATATACTGAATTCATTATAGATTTCTACAAATTACTTTCAGATAAGCAGCCAAAGTTCGGTTTTGAAGAAAAAGAAAAACCTAAACCAATTGTATATACAGAGTCGTTCTATTAACATTTATAACTTGAGGAATAGATAAGGAAAAAAAAAGACACGGATTATCTTTTAATAATTAATTAAATTACAAGTAATTTAAATTGTAAGTAATTAATTAATTAATTAAATGTATACTAATTAAATTATAATTAATTATATCAATTATATTAAATAATAAAAAATTAATTAAATTTTATGAGGTATTTTATATACTTTCTAGAAAACCCATATTTATATATATAATATAATAATATATAATTAGGAATTTAAAATTTAATAAATTTAATTAAGTTATAATAGTTTATAAAAATTAATAATTAAATTATTCATAATAACTTATAATTAATCTAAGTATAAAATTGTAAAATCAAATTAAATTAATAATAATATTAATAACAATAATAACAAATAATAAACTAAAACTATAAATAAGATAATTATTATAAAATAATAAATATACACCGAAAAAATATAAAATAATATATCCAGAATTTGGTGCCATTCTGCCATCTCCAAATGTATATGATTCACAGCAATTCAAACATATAAGAGGCCACTGCCACAATAAAGTGAGACCATGCAATATATAAATAACGGAAAAACATATGAAAACCGATCAAATGAAAATATAAATATTAAAAAAAAAACCTGTATACCTATTAACCATAAAAAGCAACATTTAATATAGACAATCCAGATAACAATAAACAGCAAAATCGAGACAAGAGACATTTAAAGATAAAACGCATAATGTATAATTAACATAATACAATACAATCACGACTAAGAAAATCACGACATTCAGCGCCTAGTAATCATGACTTTAAAAAAAAATTATCAATCCAATCCGCATACAATTCCTTAATAATAAAAATTTATGAAAAATTAAAAAATTTAAATAAAAAAGAGTCCATTAAAAAAAAAATTAAAAAATAAAATTGAAAATAAAATTAAAAATGAAATAATAAAATATATAATAAAATAAATTGAAAATAAATAAATATTAAATAGATAATAAATAATTAAAAATAAAATTTAAAAAAAAATTAATAAAAAATATAAAATAATAAAATAATATATATATATTACTTATATATATATATAATATTATATATATATATATATATATATATATATATATATATATAATATATATATATATATATATATATATATATATATATAATATATATATATATATATATAGTATATATATATTTTAAATATTAAAATATATTATATTATTTATAATGTTAAATATATATATATATATATATAATATTATATATATATATATATAAATAATAATAATAATAATAATAATAATTAATTAATAATAATAATAATAATAATAATAATAATAATAATAATAATAATTAATAATAATAATAATAATAATAATAATAATAAAATAATTAATAATTTTAGAGTGTAATAATAATAATAATGTCGGTAATAATGGTAATAAAGGTTGGAATGTACTGAAAGGCTTGAATGTACTTAAAGCTAATGATGAGGTTTCAAAGAATGGTGTTTGGAATTATATAACGAGGAAAAAAAAGAAGGACTAAAATGATGAATACGTAAATG
>JABUQX010121366.1:0-5000 GCA_015478945.1 Trachelipus rathkii
ATATATATATATATATATACAGATATGTGGGAGGTACAAAGAAGAGACACACGAGATAGTGGAACCTTGAGGTGGTGGAGAGGCGGTGAAGATAAAAACCATATATATATATATATATATATATATATATATATATATATATATATATATATATATATATATATATATATATATATATATATATATATATATATATAATATATATATATATATATATAAATATATATATATATATATATATATAACTATATATATATATATATATATATATATATATATATATATATATATATATATATATATATATATATATATATATATATATATATATATATATATATATATATATATATATATATATATATATTAATATTATCTAACATTAGGATTAAATAAATAATATAGCTTTTATAATGTTTGGTTTTTATAATAATAATGCAATTGCAAAGTGTAAGGGAGGGTTTGAAACTCCATAGAAGATGTTGTAGTGTAAGGCTGTGCCCGCTCAGGTCTTTAAGCACTTTTCGAAAGAGGGGGAGGAGAGAGGCATTTTTTAGTGTTTTCCCACTGAAAGAATAATTGTGAAAGAGCAAAAAATAAACAATTAAGCAATCAAGATAATAGTTCTGCTTAACGTTGAAAATATCTCATTAAACAAACAATGAAACACTGTATTTAATTTAAAATTAACAAAAGTAACAAAAATAACAACGAAAGACAATATATTTGTTCGTGTAAATTACTAAATTTGTATGTGATTTCCAGCTATACAATTATTCATTTAAATGTGTTTATTTTATTATACTTGTTCAGATGTTTGAATTAAAATGATCTAGTTTTGTTATATATCTTTCAGAACGATGATTAATAATGTTTTATTTGTATAGATTAAAATTGAATTAGATGTCCGTCATTGCTCCCTCGTGTTCGATGTCGATCTTGGTCTAGAATATTTTATAAGATACTTCGTAATAATACAAACAATAGATTTGCAAATTTAAAAGCTTGTTCGTTATGAAAGCATTTCACATTATATATATATATATATATATATATATATATATATATATATATATATATATATATATATATATATATATATATATATATATATATATATATATATATATATATATATATATATATATATATATATATATATATATACTTATGTATAACTATATAAAAAACATATATATATATATATATATATATATATATATATATATAATATATATATATATATATATATATATATATATATATATATATATATATATATATATATATATATATATATATATATATATATAATAATTTAATTTTCTGATTGTGACGAGTTCTTACTAATTAATGGTACAGAGGGGGCGGTAAGTCTGGGCTTTCTTTTCGACTTTTGTCATATTCTCCCTACTGCTTTTCTTTTCCCGATACTTGTAACACCTTACCTCCCAACTTGGGGAAAAAAGAAAAATGAAGAAAGAGAAGAGAATATATATATATATATATATATATATATATATATATATATATATATATATATATATATATATATATATATATATATATATATATATATATATATATATATATATATATATTATCCTCCCATCCCCAGATTAAGGTGCGTAGCATAAACAGGAACAGAAAAATAGTAGAAGAAAATGACGCAATTCAAAAAGAAAGTTCCCCTTTTTACCGTCCTCTTTACACCCCTAGTGAGAAATCGTCGCAATCAGAAAAATCTACCCTGAGGCTTCACGAGACTGTGAAGAACCGTCACTGTGGTATCTCGCCAAGGTGGGGTTCATCCCCTGGGAAAAAACCACAACCATACCCCTCACAAAACCCCGCCATTCACTCCTGTTATGCACCTTTAGGCATTTCTTTACCGGCTCAATCCACTTTTTCCTTAGTCTTCTTGTTGGTCGATTCCCAGCACAATGTCTACTATGCATCCGCTTAACCAACCGACCATCATCCATCCTTTCCATATGACCAAATCATCTCAATGTACCTCTCGTTTATTCTTTCATTTACTCCCTTCTTCACACCAAACAACTTTCTAACGCTTTCATTCATTATTTTATCAATTCTTCTCAAGCCTAACACGCCCCTAAGATTATCCATCTGAACACTTTGTACCTTAGATCTATACCTCTTATTCCAGATCATTTTTTCACTACTATACATTAACAGAGGTAACAACATACCCTCATGCTAAACCCTAGCACATTCAAGACTTAGTCCCTTTACATCCCAAGGATTTATTTGCACCAGCCACCTTCTTACCTTTCACAACTTTCCTACTACATTCTGCATTATCCGTTCCGTTTTCATCCAACATATATTCTAATTATTTATACTCAGATACTTTTTCCAGTTGCTCACCATCTAACATGACTTCACACCTCGGACTCTCCTCACTCGCTACCATAACCTTACTCTTATCTACATTTATTTTCAAACCCTCCTTTTACACACCCTGTCAAATCAATCTTACAATCCTCTCAAACTCTTTTCAGATTTACCGCACAAAACCAAATCATCCTCATGCAATAAGCAGGACACCCTCCACTCTCTTCCATTCTCTGCCAGTCTAACACCTTTCCCTTCCACCCCACCTCTATTTTTTTCACAACATCATTCATATACAAATTAATTAACCAATGAGACATAATATATCTCTGCCTTACCCCGCTATTAATAATAAACTAATTACTTTCGACACACATCCTTTACTGCTCCTAAATCCACCTTGTTCTTCATCAATCAGTCCTTCAGTCACCCTTATGTAAGGGTACTATTACTGCTCTCCTCCAACCTTTCGGAAATATACCCTCTATATATATATATATATATATATATATATATATATATATATATATATATATAGATATATATATATATATATATATATATATATATATATATATATATAACTATATATATTTATATATATATATATATATATATATATATATATATATATATATATATATATATATATATATATATATATATATATATATATATATTAATATATATATATATATATATATATATATATATATATATATATAATATATATATGTAAATAATATATATATGTATGTATATATGTATATATATATATATATATATATATATATATAGATATAATAATAATATTAATAATAACTATAACTATATATATATATATATAATAATATATATAATAATATATATATATATAATATACATATATATATAATATATATATGTATATATATATATATATATATATATATTTATATATATATATATATATATATATATATATAATATATATATATATATATATATAATATATATATATATATATAGATATATGTAATATAATATATATATAATAATATAATATATATATAATATAATAACTAATAATAATAATAATAATAATAATAATATATAATATGTATAACTATATATATAGATATATATATATATATATATATATATATATATATATATATATATATATATATATATATATATATATATATATATATATATATATATATATATATATATTTATATTTATCCTTATTGAATATTGTTATATATATATATATATATATATATATATATATATATTATATATATATATATATATATATATATATATATATATATATATATATATATATATATATATATATTTAATGCACAGTCCAACTCAACGTCCTCGTCGTGCACCCTGGGTTCGACTAATGGAGTTATGGCTAGGGAAGAATAGGCCTAGCAAGCCGCTGCTCTAACTGAAATTGCATGCAATGCTCAAGGATCAGCCCCGGATGTAGGTAGATAGACCTTCAGGTAACAGACCTCGGAGACTATTTTTTACCAGAAGCATGAACAACGCTTTTAAAATTACATGTGCGACGCTTAATATAGCAGCATATGGTAGCGATCTTGGAGATGATGAAGGAGAGGAAGATTGATGTGATGGGAATGTCGGAAATGCGAATGAGAGAAGAGAAAGGAAGAGATATGGGAAAAGGATATGTATTGATATATATAAAGGAGTAAAGGGAGAATTAGGAAACACGGAGTGGGCTTCAAAGTGGGGCCGAAGATGTCACCATTCATACAGACCATAGAAATCATACTTGAAAGACTTGTAAGATGCACTTTTAAAATCAAGTGAAAGAGATTCCACTTCTACAAGGTCTATTCACTCGACAAGAAATACCCAGAAGAGAAAAAAGACAGTTCATCGAAATGTTGTAGGAGAAGGTGGAGGACGTAGGAAGAGAGAAGATCTATTGTTGCTGATTGGGGATTTCAATGCAAGAGTGGGGGAGGAGAAGAGACAAGATGGAGAGAATGGTCGGATAATATGGAGAGAAGATAAGGAATATTGAAGGAGAGCTGTTAATAGATTTCGGTTTAAGGAAGAAATTGAAGATCATGAATAGCTTTTCATATAGGTTGACAAAATAAAGATGGAACAATATCACAGAAAAAATCGTTCAAAGATCTATTATGGACTATATAACATCGTCTGATAGTATGCTAATAAAGACTGTGAAGAGATACCTGGAGTAGCAATGGATTTGGATCAAAGAATGTTGGTGGCGGACCTGGGGGTGAAGACAGAAAAGTTGCAGAATAAAGAAAAGAAAAATGTTATTAAAGTGGAGTCACTGAAGAAGTGTGACATGAAAAGGGAATATATTGAAAAATAAGCGAGGACCTAGAGCAATTAGAAGGAGTAGTAGAGTTGGGGGAGATACAATAAACGGTAAGAAGGGCAGCACCCGGGTAAAAGATGGGTAGGAGGAAAGAAGAAAAGACACGAAGTGGTGTACTAAAGAAGTGAATGAGGCAATTAAGATAATAACAGCATTGATGAGAAGGTGGTTGAAAAATAAAACTGCACAGACAAGGGCTCATGTGGTGGCAAGAAAGTGAAGGGATGGGGTAAAGGTGGTAAAGGGGCGAATAAAGAGGCGAAG
>JABUQX010121366.1:10000-25038 GCA_015478945.1 Trachelipus rathkii
TATATATATATATATATATAATATATAGTGTAATAGTCCAGAGCAATTTTTTCGTCGAGTTTTTTAAGTAGTCATAGTAGAAGGCCTTAAAAAAATTAATATCATAGAACTGCGAACAGAATATATTTAAAAGTATTTACATGGTCTTCATAAGCTATTAGAAAACGTCAACTTTCGATTCTTATTTTATCTGAATTTTCTTTTCAGCGTTGGTTATTTGAAGACTAAGATTAAATTCCTATAACACCTCGTCTCTAAAAAGAATCTTCAAACCACCCACTCATATACAAAATAACACCTCACAATGCATATACAAAATCACATGCTTTCAATGCACCTCACATTACATAGGCAAAACAAATGACTTAACAGAACACTCTATCGACATAAACATGATCTTTCTTATGACTCTCAAAACTCCGCTCTTACAACACACAGATCCAATCTCAATCATAACATCAACATAAAAGATATGCGCCCCATCCTACAGGTACTCGACACCACCAAACGCAAACTCATAGATCACTATGTAAAAAAATCTTCCTAATTTTAACATACAAAAAGGAGAATATACATTTGATCCAAACACTTAACAACTTCATTTCAATGAAACACATTTTTTTTTTTTCAAAAAATATAAAAGCAAAATTTACTTAAATCTAAACTACTTCTCATTTTATTAGGGCTAGATCCAATTTTTGGCTCCGGCTGAGTCCCATTTTCACTCCCCCTTAAAAAGAAATAAATGGAAAAAAAAACCAAATAAAATTTTATAAAATTCGGAATTTCCAGCCGATTTTGACCCTATAGACACCAAAACTGTAGCTTTTTTGCCTTCTAAAACGTTGTATTTTGGGTGTTTTTCTGTGGACTTGTAGTGTCATTCTTTAAGAATTTTCAATTTTTCAAAAACCATGTTTATTGACATTTTTTTTGTATCAACTTGCAGAATTTTTTTCGAATGACTTTCAAAACTTGAAATATATACATAGATGGGTCTATTACCTACAATAGTTACATAGAACCTTTTTGACTTATTTTAAGTTTTATGCCTCAGCGTTGTTCCCATTCCAAACCAATTTTTTTTTGGATCTGGAAGAATGAAAAAGTTTGAATATATTTTTTTTTCTACTCATACCGATCACATCAAATTTTCAGGGCATATGTAGTCGAAAAGAGATGCACATTTTTATACTAAGATAATTTCTTTGTATATATAATAGGTTTGGATTTTTTCTTGGAAACAAATTTTCAAAAAAAAAAAAATTGAAATTTTTAAAAAAAATTTCTTTTTTTAAATACAAACCAAAATTATCTAAGTAAAAAGAATGCATCTTGAATTGATTGGTACAAAGCTTCTGAAATTGTGAAATGTTGATCGGATTGAGTAGAAAAAAAATATATCACAGTTTTTCACTTTTCAAATCCAAAAAAAAAATGTGGTTTGGAAATTTGACAACGCTGAGAACAAAACTCAAAATATCGAAAATGTTCTATGTAACTATTGTAAGTATTGGACCCATCTATGAATATTTTCAAGTTTGAGTCCATTACGAAAAAAATTGCTGGAAGTTGATAAAGAAGAAATGTCAAAACAATGGATTTTGAAAAAATAAGCTAACTTCTGAAAGAATGAATACAGTTCAAAAAAGGTAAACTCCCGAGAAACAACGTTTTTAGAACGCAAAAAAGCTAGCAGGTTTTAGTGTTTATAGGTTAAATTCGGGTGAAAATTCCGCAATTTTTATGTGCATTTTTAGTGCGGGAGGAAAAAATGAGGCTCAGTCCGAGCCAAAAAATTGAGAACCCTAGTCCTTAAGGAGCAGGATCCAATAATAGGGATTTTGGGTCCCCATTTTACACTCCACCTAAAAATGGACATAATTCTTATTTTATCAAGACAATTTTGATGGGGAAAAAAGCAAAACCGCAGCTGTTTTTTTACCTCTAAACGACGGCGTCATTTCCCGGTGTTTGTTCTGTGTTTAGTAGCCATGTGTTTACGGCGGTGTTTCAATTTTTTTCAGAAACCTAATTTCTATTTGACATTTTTTCGGTATCCAAGTTCTACAATTTTTTATGAAATTATACTTCAAAACCTTGAAATATAGGCATGATGGGTTCTTATTTTGCACAATGGCCAGGAAGTAGTTTTTTTTTTATTTTTGCACAAGAGTTTTTCTCAGCAATTAAAAAAAAAAAGTTGGTTTTTGAAATTCGACATTGCTGAGCCACAACGGAATTTTGCTCAAAAATCAACAAACCTACTGTGCCTGCGAGTTTTGTTGGCGTAATAGACCCATCCTGGTGTTATTCAAGTGTGGGAAGTCATTTTGAAAAAAATTGTAGAAGTTGATACGAAAAAATGTCAAAAAATTAGGTTCTGAAAAAAAGAAAACGCCGAAACAATGACTATAGACACAGAAAAACACCCGAAAATGACGTTTTAGAGGTCAAAAAAAGTTGTGGTTTGCTTTTTCCCCATTAAAAATTGTCTGAAAGATTAGGAATTTTATGTCCATTCTTAGGTGGGGGGGTCCCAAAATTCCCAATGTTGGATCTTCCCCTTGATCGAATCTTCTAGGTCTTTTTGAAATAAAATCATTGGCGTGTTGCTTATGTACATAATTCATAAGGGGTCCATCGATTTTCTACTATACGTCTGTGCAAGTTCAGCTTGAACATCATTGGGTACTTCGCACAATCATTTCTTTTATTCTTGTGCATTTATCTCGTTTATTGCGGCCATAAAATTCTATTTCTTTGGTCAGTCTCTCTTCGACCATTCTTACTCTATATGACGTAAGGTTCTCAATACCTCCAGTAATTCACCAGCCAAAATAATGATGACTCTAGTTCACGTGTCATAGTAGTATGTTCATCAACAGATTTCCTTTAGTTCCACCAATCTGCTTAACCATACGTTCCCATCTTCCTCAAGGTCAATGTTTTCTTCCGAATAAGCCTAATAAACAGTGTTTACTTCTACCGCGGGTAATTGTCTATTATTGAGTCTTTCTTTCTCACATATTTTTAACATATCCTTGTTTTTCATTGCGGCTATCAATGCTTGCATCCATAATCCCGTTTCCGTTTCATCTTTCTGAAAGCTTCTGCTTTAAAGTGTGTTTTTAGTGGTACATTTATATATATAATATAAATATATATATATAATATATATATATAGTGATATATATATATATATTTATATATATTTATATATATATAATATTATATATATATATATATATATATATATATCATATAGGTATATTATATATATATATTATACTATATATTATGTATATGATATATATATATTATCTAATAATTATTTATCTGAAGTATATAAACGAATATCTAGGTATAGAATTAGATATGTAGAAAAATGTTGATCTTTAATATATATATTAATATAAATATATATATATACTTATTATATATATATATATATATATATATATATATATATATATATATATATTATATATATATTATATATAGAAAGAAACATATGACATATTTATATACATATGTATAAATATTTTATTTTTTATTATAATATACTCAACTAAAATATTCTTTTCATATATATATATATATATATATATATATATATATATATATGATATATATATATATATATATATATATATATATATATATATATATATATATATATATATATATATATATATATATAATAGTAGAGAGTACCAGTTTGACCCGTTTGGCAAAGCCTTTTCGATATGAAGGCATAGAGTTATAGGTCTGAAACTTGGAATAAAATCTATGTATGGGTTAAGCTCGAAACCGTGTATTTTCAAAGCTGTAGGATGTAATGAAGGGGGTCCACCCCCGAGAGCGTAGCCGCTACGCCAGCGCGTTTATCCCCTTTTGGCTTTCCAAAACCGGAGATTGCGTTAAGCCTAACGAGAGTTGAGAATCCGAGCGTGATGACGTAATCTCGGCGCCGCCCGGATTACGTCAAGGCGCGCGAGCGGCGTGGCGTGCGGCATACACAATAGCCAACATTATTATTATTATTATGTCGAAGAATTCGATTTCCGAAGGGAATCGATTCTGAGTCGAAAAAACGATCCCTGTAAGGGATCGTTTTTTTAACGCACCCTACTCACTCCGACTTCGGATTCCGCCGTGGCCTGCGCTTCCGCCACCGGTTCCGACGCCGAGTTGAAGAGGGCCTGCCCCCTGCCTCCGACTACACCGAACTTATCCGTACCGTGCTAAAATTTGACGGGTGGTTAGATGATGAGGGTAACTCACGTGATTATACGAAGTTACGTCCCACTGGGTCCCCTGAAGGGGGGACCCCTCCCCCTTGCAAACAATTAAATATTGGACGTAGAATGCTGAATTTGTTGAGAGGATTCATAGTTTTGAATTTCAGAAAGCTTGGTATTCGGAATTCAAGGAGTTGGTCGGCAACAGGTGCTTGGAGCGCACTGGGTGCCCGAGTTAATAAACAGTCGTATAACAACAAATGTAGGTGTCCTTAATATATGTTAATGGATGCTGTAGAATTTCGAAAATAATTGGTTTCAGAACATTAAAGAAAATATATAAATAAATAAATAAATAAATAAATAAATAAAATTTCTTATTCTTTTTTGTTTATAACTTACAAATTTACGTTTTTACATACCCTAAAGCAGTAAATCACTAAATCAAACACCATCCATCTACCTTCCTGTCACCCTCCTTGATCCAGTATTGATCTATTTTGATCTATTGATTAGGTCAAATTTTTACTAAAATTTTCATGTTTTACATAACCCCCTAAAGCAGTAAAATCACTAAATCAAAAAACACTTATCCAGCCATCATCATCTACGCTTCCTTGCCAAGTCTAGATCGTATTGATGCTATTGATTAAGGTCAAAATCTTTTTAGCTAAAAATTGTAAACGTTTTACATACCCCTAAATCAGTAAATCACTAAATCAAACCAACCATCCATCCTCCCTCCTGTCCATCTGTGATCCTATTGATCTATTGATCTATTGATCTATTGATCTATTGATTAAGGTCAAATTTTTTACTAAAATTGTCATGTTTTACATACCCTAAATCAGTAAATCAGTAAATCAAACCACCATCCAACCTACCCTCCTGTCCAATCATGATCTATTGATCTATTGATCTATTGATCTATTGATTTAAGGTCAAAATTTTTACTAAAATTGTAACGTTTTTACCCAAGACCCTAAAATCAGCTAATCAGTAAAATCAAAAAACCACCAATCCACCCACCCTCCTGACAGTTGTGATCTCCTTGATCTATTGATCTAATTGATCTATTGATCTATTTGATCTAAATGTGATCCTTATGATTAAGGTCAAATTTTTTACTAAAATTGTCATCGTTTTACATACCCTAAATCGTAATCAGTAAATCATATACCACACATCCACCCACGCCTCCTGACGCAAGTTGCTGATCTAAATTGATCTATTGATCTATTGATCTATTGATCTAATTGATCTATGTCATATTTTTACTAAAATTGTAACGTTTTACCATACCCTAAATCAGTAAAATCAGTAAATCAAACCACCATCGCACCCACCCTCTGACCAGTTGTTGATCTATTGATCTATGACTATTGATTCAAGTCACATTTCGAGTATCATTTTTGATAAACATAACATAAAATCAGTTCTTTATACAAAGATCAATCATGATATTGTTGAGTAACAAAGTTTCGCATTAACTAAAGCTTACTTAGCACCAATCTGAAACAATGAATATAATACAGCACGACAACCCTTGACATGCTTAACAAAGTTTCCAAACCTTAACAAACAGTAAAAGTACTAACATAGCATACAAGGACGTAACCTATTCACAACTTTTGTCAAGCATATCTCTAACATAACAATGTTAATTAATATTAACATGGTAATTATTTAACTAAAATTTATCACAACATTGGTTTATTATCATACTGATCAACGAATATACTCTAACGTAATAAGGTTTCCTCATCAATAAAGCTAACATGATGTAACATGAACTAAAAAAAATAATGTACAAAGACAAACTAACACAGACTTAACACACGAATTAAACTGTTACATTAACCAAAAGTTCAAACTTACCAACCAGTAAAGTAACTAACACTGCATGCAAAAACGTAAACCTATTCTTAACTTTCCAAAGGATATCTCTACGCATATTAACGTAATCTTACACTGAAACAGTAACATTTAGCAAAAATTTATCCCAACATTGGTTAATTATCATAACTGATAGCGAATAATACTCTAACATAACAAGGTTTCCACATCATAAAGCTAACATGATGTAACATAAACTAAGAAATTAACATAGTAATATTTAAGAAAAAAAAATTTAACATAACCGTGCCTAACCATCATAATACCTAAATGGGTAAAGACAAACAACGTAAATTTTACCCATCTGTAAAAGCTAAACTAATGAACATAACAACTTAAACACACAACAGACCAGACGAATACAGCTATGCATTAACAAACTTAGTCATTAAAGCGAACTTACGATGGAAGTAAAACAAGTTTTCATTTTTATACATATAATTTTTATTGAAAACAGCGTTATATAAAGACATAAAAACATATTAAATCATAAATATAAGTTTATTTAAAATATAATAATTCATCTGATCAGCGAACATAGGATTCAAGTTGGGTAAGTTCTATATATCTCTCTAAAGATTCAATACCCTTTGAAAGGATGTAAGTATAAATGCATTCAGCAACACTAAACCATTTTTCGGCATATTTTGATTCAGCAGCACTCATTCTCTCATACAAGAGAGAAGTAAACTCATCCAAGCTGATAGTTATTAACGCATTCCTGTATACTGCATTATAGGGGAAACCGCATGTTTCGGTGTAAATATCATAGATTACACCATGTGCTATACGTATTAAGTCCTCAAGTATGTCAACATCGTTAAGATGCGATGTTTAAGTGTTTTTTTATTTTTAAGGCAATGCTGTTAAATATTTTAGATGTTCCCAACACTGTGAAACCTATACACGTACGCATGAAGGTCACAGTGCCAATACGATGGTTTTCCAAATAGTTGCGTACCATCAAAGGGTTTTAATAACCGTCCACCATGATGAAGAACGCAACGTCTATTCTATTATATCACCTCTCACACTGTCACCTCTGATAGATATTTCACTACTCATCGATCCATTGGATAACATACCCTTATCCTCTATCCATCCTGCTGCAATATTGATAATCTTGATGAACTCTTCAACACAAATGAATAAAGGTCTATTATTTGAATCTCTGGATGGAATACAAGCAATGTATCGGTATCCATCCGGTTGACGATTAAATATAAATGACACATCGTTGGGAATAACGAAGCTCCTCGTGAAAATATCAACAACAGGTTTAGAGATGCGAGGGGCTGCCATCGTACCAACACAGCGAAAAATGTCCTACTGACGGAAATCGTATGCGTAAACAACCCTTAAATGTAATGAGATTCTTTTTTTCAACCAATCAGAGAAAGTAAATAAGAATACGACGTACGAACGAAACCATATCAAACTCAAAAGGGTAATATATTCTCGTTAAGAAAACAAACAATAACAACAACAAACAACAACAACAACAACAACAACAACGAACAACCATCAACAACAATAACATTAATAAAGCTAACATACATAGTCTGAACTAAAGAATTATAATGTACACGACAACCTAACACACCATCTTACGAATAAACTACTAACATTAACAAAAAGTTCCATACGCTTAACAACAGTAAACTACATAACACTTCATACAAAACGTAACATTCCTACTTTTTCCAAGCATATCTCTTAACATATCAATGTTAATTTTACATTAACATCGTAATATTTTTAAGCAAAAATTTAGCATAAACAATGTCTAAGATCATCTGAACAACAAATATGCCAACAGAGGTTTACAATTTTTTAACATCAACTACGTAATTTTTAACAAAAAATTCATCATAACATCGTCTAAATAATCATAATCCCAGACGAATATTGCAAACAAAACAAAAGTTTAATCCATAACATAACATAAAATAACAAAAATTTTATCCTGTAACATAACATAAAAATAAGTTAAATTTGAATAATAAAATAACACAGTAAAGCGTAATAGTTTAGATTTTAAAGCAGTAAATCCCGTAAATCGTCAATCAAACCACCCATCACCCTGCAGTCCCCCTGCTCATCCATCTGCCGCTATGATCTATCGACCTATTGATTCAGGTCATATTTCGAGATCATTTTGGATCAGCAATAGGTAAAGCCCAGTATTATCTAACAAAAATCCCCTTAACAAAGTGACCAATATCTATCAAAGATACCAACCTCTTGAACTATGAATTGACACACTATCTTCATTAAAGTGTCACTCGTTTCGAGTATAACAATCATTTGGAACCTATGAAATAATCGTAGACTCTTGCCAAATTCCTAGGCTAAACCTAACATCTATCACCAAAAACTAGCCTAGGCTCACAACGTTTCCTAACACATCATCGTCAGTTAAAACAGTAATTTCTTACAAAAACTCATCATTTCTCTACCAAATCAGTGTTATAAAAAGTAATATTTAACACCATAACGTACCTAAACTTTACGAATAACAGTTTTCACTTAACCAAGCAGTTCTAAAGCAACACATTTACCTTCCAAGAGAAAACCCAGTGGGATGCACCCCCCCGTGAAAGGGTGTGAATCCTGCGGGGGGGGATCACCCCAAAGCCCGCTAACACCCCTTCGGGGTGATCCGCCTCGCAAGGATTCAAACCCTTTCAAGGGGCGCATCCACTGGGTTTTCTCTGGAAGGTAATGTGTATGCCTTTAAGAAATACTCTTGGTAAATGAAAAACTGTTATTCGTAAGTTAGGTCGTTATGTTAAATATTACTTGAATCAATGTTGGAAAATAACACTGATTTTGTTAGAGAAATGATGTAGTTTTTTGTAAGATATACTGTGTTAACTGACGATGATTGTTAGAAACGTGAGCCTAGGTTAAGTTTTGGTGAGTAATGTTAGGTTCTGCCCTAGAATTTTGGCAAGTCTACGATTTATTCATAGGTCAAAATGATGTTATTCTCGAAACGAGTGACACTTTGATGAAGATAGTGTCAATTCTTAGTTCACAAGATGTGGGTATCTTTGATAGATTGGTCACTTTGTTAAGGGATTTTTGTTAGATAATACCTTTACCTATTGCTGATCCAAAATGATACTCGAAATATGACCTGAATCAATAGGTCGACTTTAGATCATAGGCAGAATCGGATGAGCAGGGGGACTGCAGGGACTGGGTGGTTTTGATACTGATTTAACGGATTTACTGCTTAAAAATCACTAAACTATTACGCTTTACTGTGAATATTTTATCAAAGAACTTATTTTTATGTTATGTCAGGATAAATATTTTGTTATTTTTATGTTAAGTTTTGGTTAAAAACTTTGTTTTGTTTGCAATAATTCGTCTGTTTATTATGATATTTAAACGATGTTATGATGAATTTTGTTAAATATTACGTAGTTGATGTAAAAAATTGTTACGTTAGCTTTATATTTGTTGTCAGTATGATGATTAGACATGGTTATGCTAAAATTTTTGGGTTAAAATATTAAGCGAATGGTTAAATGTAAAATTAAACAATTGATATGTAGAGATATGCTTGAAAAGTGTGAATAGGTTAGCGTTTTGTATGAAGTGTTTATGTAGTTTACTGTGTTAAGGCGGAAGTTGTTAATGTTTAGTAGTTTATTCGTACGTATGGTGTGTTAGGTTTGTCGTTGTACATTAATTTCTTAGTCAGGTTATGTTATGTGGGAATATGAATAGTATTGATGATGCTAAAGCAGTGGAATACTGGTTGTTGTTGTTGTTATTGTGGTGGTCGAATCAGAAATAATATACCCTTTTGAGTTATATGGTTCGTTATCGTACGTTCGTATTCTTGTTTAACTTCTTCTGTTGGTTTGAAAGAAAAGAATCTCATTACATTGTAAGGGTTGGTTTACGCATACGAATTTCCGTCAGTAGGACATTTTCGCTGTGCTGGTACGATGGCAGCCCCTCGCATCTCTAAACCTGTTGTTGATATTATTTTCACGAGGAGCTTCGTTAATTCCCCAACGATGTGTCATTTATATTTAATCGTCAACCGGATGGGTACCGATACATTGCTTGTATTCCATCCAGAGATTCAAATAATAGAACTTTTAAACATTTGTGTTGAAACACTTCTTCAACAGTGTCATATTGCAGCAGGATGGATATGAGGCTAAGGGTTATGTTACTCCAATGGAATCGATGAGTAGTTGAAAAATCTATCACGAGGTGACAGTGTGAAGGTGATAATAGAATAGAGTTGCCGTTCTCATCATAGTGACGGTATTAAAACCCTTGAGTACGCAACTATTGGAAACCCATTGATTGGTGTGACTTTCATGCGTACGTGTATAGGTTTCACAGTTGGAACATCTGAAAATATACAGCAATTGCTTAAAATAAAAAAAGAATTAACATCGCATCTTAACGATGTTGACATACTTGAGGACTTAATACGTATAGCACATGGTGTAATCTATGATATTTATACCGAAACATGTGGTTTCCCCTATAATGCAGTATACAGGAATGCGTTAATAACTATCAGCTTGGATGAGTTTACTTCTCTCTTGAATGAGAGAATGAGTGCTGCTGAATCAAAATATGCCGAAAAATGGTTTAGTGTTGCTGAATGATTTATAACTTACATCCTTTCAAGGATAGTTGAATCTTTAGAAGAGATATATATTGGCTTACCCAACCTTGAATCCCTATGTTCGCTGATCAGAATGAACATTATTATATTTTAAAATAAACTTATATTTTTTATGTATTTTATATGTTTTTATTATGTCTTTATATAACGCTGTTTTCAATGAAAATTATAAATGTTATAAAAAATGAAAACTTGTTTTACCTTCCATCGTAAGTTCGCTTTATTGACTAAGTTGTTAATGATAGCCGTTTATTCGTCTTGTTGTTGTGTGTTAAGTATGTTCTGTTCATAGTTTAGCTTTACACAGAGGGTAAAATTTTACGTTGTTTGTCTTTACCCATTGGGTATTATGATGACTTTCTATTATAGTTAAATTTTTTTTTTTTGTTACAATATTACAGCTTATTTTAGTTCATGTTACATCATGTTAGCTTTATTGATGTGGAAACCCTATTATGTTAGCAAATATTCGCTGATCAGTATGATAAATAGGTAAGTTATGGTAAATTTTTGCTAAATGTTACTGTTTCAGTGTAAGATTACGTTAATATGGTAGAGATATTCCTTGGAAAAAGTAAGAATAGGTTTAGTTTTGCTGGATGTTAGTTACTTTACTGGTGGTAAGTTTGGAACTTTGTTAATGTTAACAGTTTAATTCGTGTGTAAGGTTGTGGTTAGGTTTGTCTTTTGTAACATTATTTTCTAAAAAAAAAAAAAAAAAAAAAAACAAAAAGTTTTAATGATCATATGTTAGCTTTATTGATGTGGAAACCTTATTACGTTAGAGTATACTCGTTGATCAGTATAATAATTAACCAATGTTGTGATAAATTTTAGTTAAATATTACCATGTTAATATAATTAACATTGTTATGTTTAGAGATATGCTTGACAAAAGTGTGAATAGGTTACGTCCTTGTATGCTATGTTAGTTACTTTACTGTTGTTAAGTTTGGAACTTTGTTAAGGCATGTCAGGTTTGTCGTTGTGTATTATATTCATTGTTCAGATGGTGCTAAGTAAGCTTTATTAATGTGAAAACTTTGTTACGTAAACATATATTGATTGATCTTGTGATAAAGGAACTTGATTTTTATGTTATGTTTATCCAAAAATGATACTCGAAATGTGACTTGAATCAATAGATCAATAGATCAATAGATCACAACTGGTCAGGAGGGTGGGTGGATGGTGGTTTGATTTACTGATTTACTGATTTAGGGTATGTAAAAACGTTACAATTTAGTAAAAAAATTTGACCTTAATTAATAGATCAAATAAGATCAATAGATCAATAGATCAATGATCACAACTGGTCAGGAGGGTGGGTTGGGTTGGGTGGTTTGATTACCTGATTTACTGATTTAGGTATGTAAACATGACAAATTTTCAGTAACATTTGAACTTAATCATAGATCAATAGAATCAATAGATCAATAGATCAATAGATCAATAGATCACAACTGGTCAGGAGGGTGGGTGGATGGTGGTTTGATTTACTGATTTACTGATTTAGGGTATGTAAAACGTTACAATTTTAGTAAAAATTTGACCTTAATCAATAGATCAATAGAATCAATAGATCATAGATCCTATTGGACAGGAGGGTAGGTTGGATGGTGGTTTGATTTCTGATTTACTGATTTAGGGGTATGTAAAAGCATGACAATTTTAGTAAAAAATTTGCCCTTAAATCAATAGCTCAATAGATCAATAGATCAATAGATCAATAGATCAATGATGGGTAGGATGCAGGATGGATGGTGGTTTGATTTAGTGGTTTTATGGATTTAGGGTATGTAAAACGTTTCAATAATTTTAGTAAAAAAATTGACCTTAACAATAGATCAATAGATCATAGAATGGCCAGGAAGGTAGATGGATGATGGCTGGATAGTGGTTTTGATTAGTGATTTACTGCTTTAGGGTATGTCAAACATGAAAAATTTTAGTAAAAAATTTGACCTTAATCAATACATAAATAGATCACAACTGGACAGGAGGGTGACAGGAAGGTAGATGGATGCTGGTTTAATTTTACTGATTTACTGCTTTAGGTTATGTAAAAACGTATAAATTTTGTAAGTATAAACAAAAAAGAAATAAAGAAATTTTATTTATTTAGTTATTTAATTTATTTATTTATTTTCTTAATGGTTTCTGAAACCATTATTTTCCGAAATCTACCAGATCCAATAACATTTATAAAGACACCTACATTGTTGTTTATACGACTGTTTATTAACTCGGCACCGCAGTGGCGTCCAGCACCGGTGGCCGGAGCGCAACTCCTTTGAATCCACATACCCAAGTCTTTCTAGAAAATTCAACTATGAATCCTCTCACCAAATTCAGCCTTCTACGTCAATATTTAATGTTTGAAGGGGGGAGGGGTCCCCCCTTCAGGGGGACCCACGCAAAATTTAAAAAAAAAACGTAAAAAAAAAACCTTTCCGTATACACTGAGGTTACTCATCATCAACGCACCCTCCCAAATTTTTAGCACGAATACGATAAAGTTCGGGCGTCGGAGGCAGGCAGGCTCTCAACGTCGGCGTCGGAACCGGCATGCGAGGCGCGGCCACGGCGGAACATCCGAAGTCGGGAGTGCGTAAAAAACGAATCCTTATACAGGAATCGTTTTTTCGACTCAGATTCGATTGTCCTTCGGAAATAGAATCTTCGATGTAATAATAAAACTAATAATGTTGTATGTGTGTATGCGCACGCACGCGCTCGCGCGCTGAACGTAATCTCGGCTGCGCCGAGATTAAACGTCATCACGCTCGAATCTCAACTCTCGTTTAGGCTTAACGCAATCTCCGGGTTTGGAAAGCCAAAAGGGTATAAACGCGGGCGGTAGCGGCTACGCCTCTCGGGGGTGACGCCCCCTCTATATACATCCTCAGACTTGTAAATTTACCGGAAATTCGAGCTTCCACCCATATACCTAGATTAATTCCAAGTTTCAGACCTGATAACTCTATTCTTTCATATCGAAAAGGCTGCCAACGGTCAACTGGTAGATTAACTACTAATATATATATATATATATATATATATATATTATATATATATAATATATAAAAAAAAAAAATCTCCCCCCCCAGGAAGGTCTCTCGCCCTTTCGGTGGGACCCATGGAGAAAAGGTCCTTGGGAAACAAGGGCCTAACGGCTAAGTCCGCTGGCTGGCAGGCCTATCGCGGACGCCGCGATTAATTCCCATTTGTAGCAAAGCAACACCAAAAATGTACTCATTAACGTCTGAGTGTGACGAAGCTAGAGTTAATAGAATATAGATAGAATATATATATATATATATATATATTATATATATATATATATATATATATTATATATTATATATATATATATATATATAATATATATATATATAATTATATATATATATTTATATACAACTAAATATATTAAGAATCATCGCTGGCAACGACTTCACAAAACAATATACCAACATCTCCCATGCTATATACAAAACAATTCATTCGCCCGACTCTAAATTACGCTTCTCCAACTGGCACCCACTACTGACTAAAATAACAAAAGAAAAACAAGAAACGATTACGATGCAAAGTTCTACAAAAGAATCAAACAGGATGCACATCACAACACACAACAAACACATGTACGATGAAAACAAAAGTTCTACCCATAGACACACTATTCACCCTGGACATAAATAGGCCACACAATTCTTTTTCCAAAACCAAAACAATCCACACCCATGCCATACATTGCACTCTCTCATCCATCTCACACAGACTCAAACAACCCTCCTTCTCACTTGCCCTAATATTACAAACAAATCTCAACAAATTCCTCCACCACCAACAACACCAACATACACCAAAACAAATCCACTACGACACTAACCAGAAAATCACTTTAAGACGCAGACCACCAAATAGCACTTTTAAACCAACACCTCCAAAAGAAATAGCACCAGAATTCAACTCACTACCAAGAACCTGTCAGTCATCCTTGGCAAAGCTAAAATGCGGCCATCACCTCTAAATTATCAATACTAACAAAACACAGATTCAATCTACCAAAACCTCCACAACACCTGTTAAAACTGTACCCAGGTGCACGGAGGATACACCCCACTTTCTTTTCTCTCCTGTTTTAAATAATTCTCACATAGAACAACGAGGAACAAAACATCCCTGGAGGATCTTTGGAGGAGACCGGTTGCGTCGGCGGGGTACCT
>JABUQX010121367.1:0-2500 GCA_015478945.1 Trachelipus rathkii
GAGAGGAATAGTATGACATACTTCTCTCTCTTCTCTCTCTCTTTGGGTTATCTCACTACAAATCTTCTCGTATCTGTAAATCTACTCACCAACTTATTATTGTATCGCTATGCTTTGATGCAACGATCATATCTTTTTCTTCTCATCTCTTCTCTTCGCGAACTCTTATTTCTTCTGCTTCTATTCACTCTCTTACTAATAACAGGATATACTATGGATAGTTTGATAAACTAATTAAAGTTCTGTTTCTATGGGGTAATGACCAACTTTAATGACAACGTCTATACTAACCATTACCCTTAGACATTATAATAATCGATATAGCTTCGGAGGGTATTTAGTCTTTCAACGATTTAGGCATAATAGATAAAAACTCCCTTTCAACTAAGATGTCGTTATGACTATATCTATATTTTAACCCATATATCTTATATATAGGATTGTGGCGATACTAGACTAATAAATAAGTTCTATATTAAAATTTCACCGTAGATACCAGCATCTTATATCTGTATCATTCTCTAAAGATGGTTTTACTAATTAATGAATTTTGAAATTGATCTCAATTGATTATGCCGTAAAGAGATTAGCTATATAATTGATTTGGTCTAAAATCACGGTATATATTACACTTATTAGTACGTATAAAAATGGTTTGTCAAATAAAGATACCTAATATATTTATGGCTCGTACATTAATAGAAACCTTGGCTCTATCTCAGGAAATCTTAACGTTTTGGATAAGTTTATAGAATTTTATTTGTGGATTCACATTATCACTCTCGCATATTAATTTTAAGTAAGCGAAAATTTAGAGCACTAATTACTTCTTGCTCATCATCATTTGAATGGTGATATTATTTCAATTATACATAATGGTTTTCTCTTAACATGGCTTGACATACTACCCACTTATAGAATGTCGAGTTTCAAGTGTTAGTGTCATGACTATACGGAGCGGTATTATATCAATTAAGAATACCTCGAGTTATTGCTATTTTACAAGTTTTCTTTAATTTAAAATTGATTCGATGGGGTATATATATTACCTCTCTTATTATATATTATATGATATATTATAATTTTTTTATTATATAATACTATATATTTATATATATATTGTATTATATATATATATATAATATATATTATTTATATATTTATTTCTATATTATTATATATATATATATATATATATATATATTATATATATATTATATATATTATATATATATATATATATATTATATTATATATATATAATATACATATATATATATAATATATATTATATATATATTATATATAATATATATATATATATATTAAAATATTATATATATATAATATATATATATATTATATACATATATATAGTACTGTATATATATATATATTATTATAATATATAATTTATATATATATTAATTTATTATATATATATAAATATATATATATATGATTATATATATATATATCGCATTTTATTACGAAAGGTTAGCCACCTCTGGCATTTAATTCACTTCGTATGGTAGACATTGCATTAAAAAAAAGTTACTTGTTACGAATGATTTAAATAAAATATAAAACTAATATAACACCCCTCCTTGAATAGGGCTCTGCCCGTGAGTGGTGGTTGCAACTGTAAAGAAAAAAAAAATAAATAAAATATATATAATATATATATATATATATATATATATATATATATATATATATATATATATTATATTATAATATATATATTATAATAATAATATATATATATATTATATATATAATATAATATTATATGGTATTATAATGTAGGGGCTTCACCACCGATTTTTATAAAATCACAGGATATACTCTAAAAAAATAATAATAATGAAGAATAATAAAAACCAAACGTGGGGTCTCTTTAGGAAAAAAGTTACAGCCTCTCAAAGTTGTTAAAACTCCCATAGGATTTTCTTATAATAATAAAAAAAAAAATTAAAAATCGCAGGATATATAAAAAAAAAATAATAAAGAATAAAAAAAAAATGATTTAAAATGATTTAAGTTTTTAGGAAAAAAAGGTTACAGCCTCAAAGTTTAAATTTTCCATAGGGCTTTTCTATAAAAAAAAATTAGTGAATCCTCGTGGCTCGTTTTTAGGGATTCTAGTTCAGGTTATGATAGATTTTGTTAGGTATACATAGATTTTCTCTGTGTACACCTAACAAAACATTCATAACCTGACTAGAGCGCCGGAAATGAGACCTAATCTGGATGGATCAAAAAATGAAAGTCTATGGGAGTTTTATAACAACTTTGGGAGGCTGTAACTTTTTTTCTAAAGATACTGCCACGTTTGTTTTTTTTTTTTTATTCTTCATTATTATATTATTATTTTTTTAGAGTATATCCAGTGATTTTATGAAAATCGGGGGTGAAGCCCTCTGCGCTACTCTATTACATATATATATATTTATAATATATATATAATATATAATATATACTATATATATATATAATA
>JABUQX010121367.1:12500-15000 GCA_015478945.1 Trachelipus rathkii
CGCAATGTCGAATTTCAAATCTAATTTTTTTTTTTAATTGCTGAGCAAAATTTTCCAAAAATCAAAAACTACTTTCATCCATTTGTGCGAATGCCATTTAAGCATATTTCAAGTTTGAAAGTCATTCGAAAAAAATTGTAGAGGTTGATACGAAAAAAATGTCAAAAACTATTAGGTTTTGAAAAAATGAAATGCTAAACAATGCTTATCATACAACAGAAAAACCAAGAAACTGAGTTCTCGAGGTCAGAAAAACTGCGGTTTGCTTCTCCCCAACAAAATTGTCTGAAAATTAAGATTTTTATGTCCATTATAAGTGGGGGCTAATGGGGTCCCAAAATCTCAATATTGATCCTCCCTGAAGTGTGTGACCATAATAAATCTTCAATCTAGGACATGTTTTTCGTTAGTGATCTCTAACTTTTTAAGAAGCGAAACTTTCAAATTTTAATCGGACCTCATTTCGCACAGTTCATTAAAAAGAACTGTAACTGTTTATTATTTTTTAACTTTTTGAGCCTCAAATCTGAACTTGAAGCTTTATATTCTAGAGAAGATTTTTATTCCCGGAAAGAAGCTCTTGATTCTTTTAAGTAGTTATGGAAAATGGACATGAATAACCCATTTTTAGAAACATTAAAGTTGCTAAAATTTTAATAACTACTCCAATGTCATCTGCTGAAGCTGAAAGATGCTTTTCTAGATTAAAAAGAATAAAACCGTCATTCGGAATCAATGGGACAAGATAGACTGAATGCTCTCGTTGCGCTTGCAACTGAAAGAGATATTGTCCTCACAATTCGTCTTTTGACAATCTTGTGATTGACTTATTTGCAAGTCAAAAAACGAGAAGAATGAACTTAACCTACAAATTATATAAATTTTAATTTAATTTAAAGTAATTAATTTACTGATTTTTATATTTTTTAAATCATTCCTAAGAAGTAACTTTTTTTTTAGTGCAATTGGTGCTGACTACGAAGTGAATAATGCCAGACGGTGGCTAATTCGTATAAATGCGATATATATATATATATATATATATTTTATATATATATACGTATATATATTATTATATATATATATATATATATATATATATATATATTATATATATTCGTGCAACCGCACCCCCATCATTTCTACCACGAGTTCGCCACTGAATATATATATATATTATAATAGTATATAATATATATATATATATATATATATATATATAATTATATATATATATATATATATATATATATATCTATATATATTATATATATATACATACACTTTATTCAGAACAAAATCAAACGCAATTGTTAACTTGAGGCTGCTATTCCGATCTCTGGATGAGGTTATGTGGTGAGAATAATAATATATATATTATTAATTATATATATATTATTATATAATATAATATATATTATAATATATATATTATATATATTCTTAACAACACATACATTCCATGTTACCTGTAAAAACAAATCTTTTTGGACAGCATTCAGTATGGCAAAAGAAAATGACCATGAATAGTTATCTTGTTTTGTCAGCTCTTTGATTTATCACTTTTCTATATTATTACAATGACATTCAAAAACAGAGAAATATATTATATTATATATTATATATTAATATATATATATATTATATATATATATATATATATAGTAGATATATATATATATATTATATATATATATATTATATATATATTGATATTCTTATATCTTTATATAATATTTAAATATATATATTATATAATATATATTTATTTAAATACATATACTATATATATATATATATAATATATATAGTATTATATAATATATATATATATATATATATATAATATATTATATATGGTATGAGTAGCGCACGGCGGGATTCACCCCGATTTTTTAAAATCCAGGATATACTCGAAAAAATAAAATGAAGATATAAAACCAAACGTTGGGGGTCTGCTTTAGGAAATAAGTTACATGCCCTCTCAAAGTTGTTTAAAACTTCCCATAGGATTTTCTTATAATTTTTAAAAAAAAATAAAAATCGCAGGATAATAAAAAAATAATAATGAAAAGCATAAAAAACGAAAATGATTTAAGTTTTTAGGAAAAAAGGTTACAGCCTCTCAAAGTTTAAATTTTCCCATAGGTTTCTTATAAAAAAAATTAGTGGACCTCGTGCTCGTTTTAGGGCCATCCTAGTTCAGATTATGAAAGTTTTGTTAAGTATACATATATTTTCTCTGTGTATACTAACAAAAACTATATCAACTGAACTAATGGGTCTGAAATGAGACCTAATCTGGATGGATAAAACCTGAAAGCCTATGGGAGTTTTACACTTTGGGAGCTTGTAACTTTTTTGGGCGGAAGAAGAACCAACAACGTTTTTTTTTTTTTTATTCTTCATTAATTATATTATTTAATTTTTTTTAGAGTATATCCAGTGATTTTTATAAAATGGGGTGACGCCTCTGCGCTTACTATGACATATATATATA
>JABUQX010121368.1:0-20000 GCA_015478945.1 Trachelipus rathkii
GTGTCAGTGCTACATTCTCGCTTGCGTGTTTAATCCACTTAACGTTCTAGAGCTTCTATAATTCTTCTGTAGATAATCATCATCCTGATTATCATCTTCGTGGAGTTATATTTTTATACTTTGTACATACCCATTTCTATCGTGAGCCCATGTACTTGTCTTCCAATAAAGTTTTTCAAACCATGCGGTAGTTCTTTAGTTTCTCCAACAGTCATCTTAGTTATAGACATGGAAGCTTTGCCCTGTTAGAGAAACGCCGCACCAAATATGGTCGCTCGTTTTTCTACAGGGATATCATTCGCCTCCGCCTCCGCTTGTTTCTCAAACATTAGAACATATTCTTCAATATCATTTCTCTTCTCGTCGAAAAAAGGAAGTTTCAATTTTGGATACTTACTAATATAGGAAGTACTAGGACTACTCTGCGCACTTCTGAGATGCTATCACTCATACTGCGTCCATGCTGACGTTCTTTTCTCAGCATCCAGCTTCATCTTGAAGCATTCTTTCTTCAGCCTCAAGCTTAGCTTTCTCCCTTTCATCTTCAAGCTTAGCTTTCTCTCTTCGCTCTTCTACCTCAGCGGCAAACTTCTTTTCCTCCAAAGCCGCAGCTATCTTTTGCTGTTCGACTTCCGCTTCCTTAGCTAACCTCTTTTCTTCTAAAGCTAACTTTTCTCTCTCCAAATCAGCAGTTACTTTATCTTTTAGTGCGGTAGCGATTTCCTTACCCGAAAGACCAGCGGATTTGCACATTTCTACAAACGCCTCGTTAGTAGTAGCCATAGTTGTATTTGTTATACACGATACAAATTACAAAATATATCGTTTAATAACAGAGTCACTTTCAGCGCACAAATCACAATCCCGTTTTCTTCCAAATTTTACAAACTTGTTATCAATTGATAACGCGTAAAAACAAACTTCTGATATTCATTATTCTAAGCATATATATATATATATACCTATATATATACTAGTTTACCAAATCTGCAATAAAATTTAAAACAAAATTTTACGGGGTACTAGTGTTTTCCCTACAGAACTCCAACAGAGGAAAATTGTGAATTCTGGGAAACCACTATTTCGCTCCGCTTAATTTTGCAAACTTTAATGCCTATCTAAACAATATTAATAAATATATATATATATATATATATATTTTTATATATATATATATTTATAAGAGCATAATAATAAAAAAAAATTTACCAAAAATTTATACCAGTGTTTCTTTATTTCCAAAACGTTATTTATTGTTTGTGAATAACAGTTTTGTTTATTTCCCACCCAATACGTGGAAAAAATTAAATACGATTAAATCGTTTCAATCACACAATAGATCCAAATTCGAAACAATATTGACAGTTTAAAAAAAAAAACAATATAATGTCAACTTATATCATATTATGCAGACGACCGGAGTATGGTAAGGCACACACGCACTAGAACATTTAGTCTACGTGGGTTGAACAGGGTGTTTGGTCAACGGCTGTACTACCTCATGTTACTTCTATCTCCATAGACATTGTAGGACACACTCCAGCTCCTACTAGATATAGGTGTCAATGATAAGAAAGTGATTTCGCGAAGTGTTATATATATAAGTTTCCAAGCAAGACTATCCAAATCTATTACTGTAGTCCTGGACAGATGTACTTATACTCATTTACTAAATAAGATTCCGGACAGGCATTCCCAAATTTACAAGTGTAGGGTGATTGGATAAAAGATCATAAATTATTTGTCATAAACTTACTCTTCGAGCTGTGAAACAAATCCCAATGGCCAGGCCCCCGTGACAGTCCAATCATCTAACACCAATTATATTCTCAAACCTATATCATAGTATCCAAGTCTTCTATTAAGTGGGCTACCGGCCTGTGCCTGGTTGCAGAACAAAGTTATTCTTAACTCACCTACTTAATCTCTCGTTGTAAAACTCTTCAGTGTAATAACGGTTTGAACTCGAGTTTTTTATCTTATATGAAACAATGTCAGATAGTATTTCTTACCAATGAATGAACTCAAATTTGTGATCAAATCTGCTAGACCACATAACCCACAGTCCTTTTAAGACTTGACTCATAACTATTGAATGCTTAGATTAAGATGAAAGAGTAACATACGTTTGGAAATATTGAAGGAAACCACTGGGAAAGATTTAGAAATATTTTAATTAAAAAAAAAATGAATAACGTACTGATCTTACAAATTAGGTTTTATACTTCCATGTGAATATATATAACCAGATATGGTTAGATATCTGCATATATACGCACCGCAACTATAGAACCTTCAGTACTACGATTACCAATTATATTATATATATATTTATACTTTAAACATCAACTACAAGTTTTATATATATCCATGAATATATATAACCAGATATCTTTAGACATCTGCATATATACGCAACCGCATATATAATATCAAACACTAACTACCAGTATATATATAATATATATATAATATTATTATATATATATATATATAAGTAATATATATATATATTATAGTATATATATAATATATATATATATATATATAATATATATATAATATATATCCTATAAATATATAAATTAAATATTATGCTCAAAAGAATAAATGAAATATCAACATAAGTACTTTACCAAAATATTCAATTAAATCTATTGCCCCATGACATTTATATATATAATTATATAAATATACATATCAACATATGTTCATGATAATATATACGAGTAAAGTATATTCCAAGAAAATATATATAGAACAAACCTAACTTTAGGCTAAAGCGATCTTAAACTATTAACTTGAAAATTAAAAGATTTTGACAAATATTGAGTATGTCGGTTTTTCAGTGTGAACAAATGAATGCAATTACAACTGGACAGGATCAGCTGTTGTCTTAAAGCAAAAGAGTTGCCAACTAGTATTTAAACAATTATTAATTTCAAATAAATACAATATGATTTTAAGAACTTTCGTATATAAAATATTGCAACTTTAATTGTTAAATACTTTAGGTTTATTACCACAAAAGAATCTTTACCATGTTACAAAATAATACACATCAATAATAAGTACTCTTACCTGCTAGTGACATATGGCAACACTGCAAATATTATGCATTAGCAAACTGTGATCAACAGACGACACTCATATAACGGTAAAGCAAAAATTATTCTTACACGAATAAACAAACTTACATTTAACACATAACTTAAAATATTACTGGCTTTACAAGAAAATAAGCCACGAGATTTCCACATTGAAAATTACAACACCTTTTTGCATTTAAAAACATTAACACAATTAATTAATAATATAATACAAAATAAAACACCTTCACGTTTTACAAGAATATGCACACTAAAATAATAATAATAACATCGATCAGACAGAGCACAAGCGCGTACCAACTGTAAGCACTTTGATGGACGAAAGATAAAAGCAAAAGATATCAAATATTCATAAATTTCTTATTTATATAAATTTTCGTCAATGAGTTTACGCTTAGCCATCCAATCATAATCCTTAAAATAATAAATAAAATGATGTATCCACTTATTAATTATTTTAGTAAAGTAAATATATATTACACTTCCAGCAGGAATGAAAATTGGTATTTCTTTACAATCGAAACTCTGTTCGCGAGAAATCTCAATTTGCTTCTAAAACCGAAACATGAAAGACAAACAAATTTATACATTATGTACTCCACACTATATAAAAATTAAATATAAATCTATATACACCTTTATATATAATGCGCAGTAACATTATAACATTAAAATTAATAATAATAATAATAATAATATATATATGAATAATAATAATAATAATAAATATAATAATAATAATTAATACAATAATGATAATTAATTATAACTTTTATTACAGACTTGCAGCCGACAAGCCAACCAAAACTGCACGTTCAAAGTTTAAAGTTTTGAAAAGCCAGTTTTCATTGGCTTCGTTTTACGCCATGAATTAACAAACATATTTTTACAATTTCTTCTGATCGAGCCATTGCAATGATACACGAAACATAGAAAATGAAAAAGTGAAATAACAATGAACAATGCTGCATTGCTTTATAATTACATAAACTGAGGCAAAGGTTATGTTTATTTCGTGGTATTACTGCATACAATAACATTACCAAAAACTAAAAATAAAAATAAATAAATATGTAAAATATAAAAAAAGTTAAACAAAAACATTAAATTATTTAAGCAACAATCACTTTTGAGATACCCATTAACAAAAAACTTGAAAAAAGCATTTTAAAAACTAATGACAGTGAAGCTCTTTTTCTTTTCTTTTCTTTTTTTTCTTAATTTTTATAATTCGTATAAATACCAGAGCAAAACATTATTTAAGGCCCATAAATTTTCAGTCAAGTGGAAGAGGAAACAGCACCATATATATAAATATATAAATATAATAATATAAATATATAAATATATACAATATATAATATGATAAATATAAATAATATATAAATATTATATATATATATATATATACTATATATATATATATATTAATTATATATATATATATATATATATATATATATATATATATACTATTAGTATATATATATATATACTATATACTATATATATATATTATATATATATATATATATATTTATATATATTATATATATATAATATATATATATACTATATATATATATTAAATATAATATTATATATATATATATATATTATATCTATATATATATATATTATATATATATATACCTATATAGTATATATATATAATATATATATATAATTATCTTTTTACTATTTTGGATAATTAAATACAAAATAAATTATAAAAGAGAAATTTAAAATACTAAATGCAGATGTGGAGGATGCCGGTTTCCCAAGTCCTATCGTCAGTCATATGAAGTCAATTTTCAATTCTCTCCACTGGTAGCAAGGGGTTGAACCCCTTCTATCACATTTATCTTTCCGCGAATGGGTGGTGATATATCGTTTAAAACATACTAATAGTAATAGCAGTGATTTTGGTGAAATGATAAAGTTTTAAAAATAATTTTTACTATGTTAAGGATAATTTTTAATATGGTGATAGTGGTAAAATAATATTAATATATAGTGAAAAATATATACAAACATACTAATAGTAATAACAATGATTGTGGTGAAATACATGATAAATAATAATAATAATGACAGTGTAATATTAGTTAATGAAAATTTTTTAATATAGTGAATAGTGAGTAAATAATATTAATATATTGTGAAATATTGTTGTAGGCATAACATTATTAATATTAAAACATAGTGCAGTAATAGTGATAGTAGTGATAATGCTAGTAATGAAGTGATAGTATTATATAAATAGTTAGTGATATTTATATTTGCTATATTATGTTGTGTATGTGTATATGTATTTTTTGGTAATGTATATGTATTTATGTATGTATATATATATATATTTTTTTTTAAATATATTTATTTATTTATAAAAAAAAGAGCCCACCAATAGCTCAGTGTAAGAACACTCGTCCAACAAAAGCGAGGGGTCACAGGTTCGCAACTGGTCGGGTTGGAGAATGTGAGCTATTCTCTCCTTCGGCTTGGCTTCGTCCTGCGGACGTTAAATGAGTACACCTCCTCAGCCCGTGAGTGATGGTGTTTATCTCTGTAAAAAAAAAAAAAAAAAAAAACAAAGATATCGATATATTTGAAAAAAATACAAATGTATATAATATATATATAGTATATATATATATATATATATATATATATATATATATATATATTGTAAAATTATTTCACAATAAGCTGAAATCAAGAAACTAGGTTTATTGATAGTTAAAACTCATAATTTAAAAACAAATTCTTGCTTCATAATCCGCTTCTCAAGCTGCGGGAATATTTCAACATTTTTTGTTTAACTAACTTTTCTCTTAATATCTTTTTTATGGTTTGAATCAGCACTTTGTTGAGCTTTTGGATCATAAAGTTGGCGCCAGAGATGTTGAAATCAGTCTGTGAATCATAGTTCCCAATCTAGGAATCAATCTATTCCTAAATCGATTCCTAAATCTATTCCTAAATCTAGGAATCAATCTAGATTTAAATCTAGATTTATAAGAAATCCATTTGAGACTTCACTTCAAGGAAGGGATAGAGAGAATGGTGAGGGAATGAGAGGGAGAAACTTTAGGGGTTTAGAGAGAGATTAGAGTAGGGGATTAAAGAGGGTTTTGGAGAAAACGATGTTTTAAATAGAGTTGGAACACAAGGAAAGTCGTTTGTTTGGGCCTGAGACCTCCTTAAGTAACAGCTAATGAAATAGCTCCTTTAGGTTGTTAGAGGCGCGAAAATTATATTGAGATAGAAGTTTTTATTAGAGAAGTGAAACATGATATAGTATATTATTTTGATTATATTATATATTATATATATTATATATATTATATAATGTACAAAATTGTATACTGTTTTTCTTTTTCCATTCTTAATTATAAAATTTAAAGACAAAGGCAGATTAATGAGACGAACAAAGGACGTTCTCACTTTCACTTAAAAAACATTTCCATCGCTGTGCAAAGGTAACAATTGTGAATTACTTTAAATAATAATAATAATAATAATAATAATAATAATAATAATAATAATAATAATAATAATAATAATAATAATAATAATAATAATAATATTTAAAGCCTGTTTTACTTTGTAATATTTTATTGATTGTTTTAAAAATAAAGAATGAAATATTGTATTGAAATATATTTGTTAATTATCTTTGAAATATATATTGTAATTAATTATTATATTGCAATTAATACTTTTATTATTTTTACTAAAAATATGAATTGTAATATTGGAGAATTTTGATGTGTTTATTTGAAAATGATTTTTATTGTATTCATGAAATATATTTTTATTTGTTATAATATTGTTATATTGAAATACGATAATAATTACTTTTTAATTACAGCTTAATTATTTTTTAAAGATTAGATTACTTATATCGTATTTCCTATTCTTTATTTAGGTTTTTCAGACTTGGTTTTTCAAACCATTTTTCTGGATACAGTTTGGGAACTGTATTTTTTTAGAAGATTTTTATGGATAGGATGTAGAAATAAAACCTCTCTGGAATTGTAGCGTTTATTCAACCTTCCAAAAGGTGACCAACAATAGGGGAAAGAACCCCAAAGTCACCAGACTGGCTTCAAGCTTGACAGGATATTGAGGCTGTAATTTTCTCCCATTTCTTTGCAATGGTCATTGCCGACTTCGCAATTAGCGACGAGTAGAGGCGTTATTTCGACTACAAAGATAAAAGACCGTAAAGGACGGTTGAGGGATTTGCTTTAAACGAATCTAGGATATTTCTTCTGTGTCTACAAGTGCCAATTGCATTCCGAGAGAGGTGACTTCTTTGTCACCAACAGATGTTTCCAAATCTAAACCTTTGCCAAGCTGTTAAAGGTGGAAAATCATTTCGACGTACAGTGAGTACAGAAATTAATTTTCACACAAAAACAAATTTCACACTAAAGTTTAAATTAGATTAGGGAATTATATACAAGTAATATATACCATAATATTGTCAATTAGGCCATATTATGCTTTATAGATACTCTGTATAAATTCCAATAGTAATTTAGATAGGAAACTATATGCAAGTGGTATTGGCTTATTATCATCCTTGGATCTTAATATGCAATTATACTCATTATGCATAAGTTTCAATAAAAGAGAGCATGTGTTAATGCTTCTCACTACATAAAACAGCAAAAGAAAAGCTGTATCACATCAGAAAACTGACAGATAAAAAAATTCATCATAATAGCCATAAGAAGAAAAAAGGGCTACTTTATTGTTGAAAATGTGTGAAAATAAAAAACAAGATTTTTCTTTATATAGACATTAAAATATATAAAAAATATATTAATAAAACTAAATTTTGATTAGTGACATTATTGTCTTCATTTTTCATTATTGTATGTTTTTTTTTGTTCTTTTTTTTTAAGGCAAAAAATACTAGAAAAATAATACAAAATTTAGTAATTGCATTTTTCTTATTGTACGGTTCCTTAGATGGAAGTTCTTTTGAGAATACAATAGAAAAATAGGCAATTAATAGCTTTAAAATAATTAATTAAGATCAGTTTAATTAATTTTTTTTTTATTGACTAAACGATAGTATAGACTTAGTAAATCAGTTTAGTGAAAAAATTATTCGTTAATTATAATTAGTAAAGTAATTAGAGCTAGTTAAAGATTGATAAAACTCAAAACAGAAGCTAGGAAAGCATAAATCTTCATAAGAAAGAGTTGTTACAAAAAGGTGCGTGCATGAATTGGTTATATTCATTCAATAATATATGAATCAAATAGTAAAGGGGATAAGAGAAAGGAGTTGAGGGATACTAGAAAAGCGGCATTGAATTGGGGAATTACCTCCAGAGCGGAGGGAAGGGAAAAATTTGTCGTTGAATGGGAGAATTGCAGGGGAAGGGATTTTACCTCCAAAAGAGTAAAGTGAGGGATTGAAATCTGGCTCAACTGATCCCCTCCTCATTTCTTCGTTCACTTTTACCCCCATTCATTTCTTCGTTCATTTTTCCCTCATATCATTTCTTTCTTTTATCGCGCGGTATTATACGCATACACAACAACACACACACACATTGTTTTATATATATATATATATATATATATATATATATATATATATATATATATATATATATATATATATATATATATATTATATATATATATATATATATATATTTATATATTATATATATATATATATATATATATAATAAATTTATTAATTACTTTTTCATTATAATTTTTGATTAATTATATTTGTCGTAGTCCCGCGAATATTTTCAGGTGGTAAAATTGCGATTTCGTTTATTTTTAACCCGTTTTTTAAAAAATCGTTTTTTTTTAGAGAGGCTTAAAAGGCCAAAAGTGTTTTTTTTTCTTTTTTTCAGTGAATTAAAAATAAAAAGTGTTTTTTTTTAATTATCGAAATTTTGTGATTTAACAAAACGTAATTAATAATTATCAAAGTGAGGTAGAACCTTTTAGACAAGACCCTAGACCATTCAGAAAAGGTCACTAGACCAAGGTCACCAAAGGTCACCAAAGGTCACCAAAGGTCACCAAAGGTCACGAAAGGTCACCAAAGGTCAAAAGGTCACCAAAGGTCACCAAAGGTCACCAAAGGTCACGAAAGGTCAAATTGACCAAATTGACCAAAAATACAGAAAATTATTTTATTTTGACCTAAGAACATTAGAAATTGTTTTCTTTGACCTAAAAAATAACAGAATTGTTATATTTAGATCCAAAATTTGAAAATTCATATTTTTGACCTGAAATATTATTCTACCACCACAGAAATTTTAGAAACCACAATTTATAACAGAATTGGAAAAATAAATTTGTTGGTATACAGTTTGATTGATTTCAACTCAGAAAACATTTAATAGAAGAACATAGAAGAACTTTGAAGAACATAGTTCACCTTTGAAGAACAATAGTTCACCTTTGACCAATAAGTTGACCTTTAACATTTAAGAACACACCCGACTAGAAAAAGGGGATAGATGTTTCTTAATTAATTAATTACAGTACAGAAAACTAATTAAAAGTAATTATCAATCAGAACTTTATTTTTTTTTTTAAATAATTTTAAAAGAAAATTATTTTTATTTTTGAAAATAGAACTTTGATATTTTTTAAATAATTTTGAAAGAAAATTATTTTTATTTTTGAACTTTGAAATATTTTTAAATAATTTTAAAAGAAAATTATTTTTAATTTTGAACTTAGAATCAAAAGTGATTAAATTTAAATTTTTTAAATTTAATAGTGATTAACTTTAAACTGTAATTAATAATTAAAATCGAATAAAATAATTTTAATTATTTAATTAAAAGTTAATACTGATCTAAAATTCTTTTGTTTGAATTTAAATAGAACTTCACATATTTTCTTTGAACATAGAAAATTTTTTGAAAAATATTTGAAACAGTTTGAATATTTTTGAAAACTTTGAAAAAATATTTTTGAAAACTTAGTGTTTTTTTTTTGAAAACTTTGAAAAATATTTTTGAGACTTTAGTTTTTTTTTTAAATTTTTAGAAACAGTTTAAGAACTTAGTTTTTTTTTAAATTGATTAACTTTGAATTCAAAAGTTTATCATGACTTAGTTTTGAACCATAGTCTTTACCGTCCTTCGTATTTTTCACATTGTTTTCGTTCTCTGCTACCTGTTCAAGGAGGTGTTGCTGGTGTTGTGGAGCCAATAGGAGCTTCAGGAGTCGTGTTGTGGTGTTGTCGGAGCCGAAGGGGACAAAGCCAGACTTGAGAAAATGAATGAATTTCAACAGAGAACAAGGAGAAGGACATGGATGATACACAATAAAGAAGACCATACAGAAGATGTTACTCAAGATGAAGAACATGATGTAACAGAAATAAAGACTACGGATGAACAGAAAACAGAAGAGAATACAGGAGCTAAACCCAAGATAAGGGAACCCACACAAAAGGATATGGGACTTCCTCCAGTATATCTACCTCCTTCTAACATTGATACAATGTCGTTAAACCCAAATCAGAGAACAGCTTGGGACTGGCATCAACCAGGAAATACAGAAAATACAACAAGGATACCTAAGGTGCTCCAAAAGACAAATGTTTTGGACAATACCTTTAATATACATTTAAATGCATCGGGGGCCACTCCCCCTTCAAATAGAAAGAAAACTTATCCTTCCTGGAATGGCCAAACAGAAATATTTAACAATAGGAGTGAATTTAGTGGAACTTGGGGACAGAACCAACCAAGTGATACCCTATATGGAGGACAACCTCAGTATCCGTGGGGGCCATCCCAAAATACTTTAAATAATCCTTTAAATATGCAGCCACCTCTTACAGGTTGGCAACAACCCCTTCCTACAATGCAACCTGGTTACAATCCATACCCATATGGACCCCCTTATGGAGGATACTATCCAAACGCTGCGTATGCCCCTCCATTACCAGAATTGCCTAAAGAATTAAAATTATATGGAAGAAATACCAAGACACAAGCTTGGGTGGGAATTAAGTTTGAGGATTACCTTTCAACGTTGCAAGAGAAGATACGCACGTTAGGCCTAATAACTGAAAGACAGAAAATAGACTATGCTAAGACCACAATCTCTTCTGATTTCACATCCGAGGCCCGCCAATATATTCTCAAGGATAGCAGCTTTTCTAGGTGCAAGACCCTAGAAGACTTTTTAATTCAATTGAAGATTTTTCTCAAACCAGAAAAAGCCGAGACAATCTTCTGTATATTGAAACAGTTCATGAAATTTCAAAGGAGACCACATGTAACTCTTACTGAATTCATGTTGGACTTGAAGAATCTCCTTTGGGAATATCAGAAAAAACTCATTGATATTGAGACTTCCTTTGGATTTACTTCTCAACAAATAAATATCTTAATTATGACTAAGATTTTAGAGAGTATGGAAGAGCTCAGAGATTATAGAAGACTTAGAGAAAAGGTTTTAAAAGTCTTTAATCCAGACTTGAGTTTCGTAGAAATTTTGGAGAAACTCAGTCAAATAGAAGAAGGTGCCTTGTTCCAAACTAACCATAGAGCAGAACAAGATAGAAGAAATACAGCTAGAGTATTCTATACAGAGAATAATAGCACTAATAATAGTGATACTAGAAAAGAAAGAACTGTGTATAACCCTTCCATGAGGAACAGAACCATGGAATGGAGAAATAAAAAGAATACTTCTAGAAATTCAGGAAAAAGGACAAGCCCTTCTCCAAATATCAGACCTAATAAGGGAGTGATGAAAAAACTCTCCAGTAAAGAGATAAAGTCCATGGACTACTGCCTAAAATGTGAATCTTTAGGTCATCATTCTAAAAACTGTGGTTGGAATACCACATATTGCCGAGTATGTTGGAAATTCCACGCCAGGGGTTCGACATCTAATTGCAAGAAATGCCCCTGTGTGGATCCCCAATGAAAATGAAAATAATATGGTAATACCATATAATAACCCCACTGATTTTGATAATGGGGTCAAAGCTCGAAAAGTCGAGGTAAAAAATGATTCAAATACTAGAAAGACAAACTCTTACTCTAAGAATGAGCGTAGCCATCAAGGTAAGAGTCCTAAGAAAACAACAGAGTTCATCTGATTTCTAATCACCAAGCAGATTTCCAGAACATGAAAGAAATAGTCTGGAGCTGAAGATGAAGAAGAAGAGAACGAACAGTTTTTTCAACCAGATCTCTCAGAAAGAGAACAAAATTTTTGATTCCAGGCAAAGATTTAAATGAAGAAATGGTAAATAGAACAATAATTAAAGAAAATACTTCAAGCTTAAAGAAGAGAGGTGTTATAGTAACCTCTAGCTTCTTTGGTGTAGGAATTAGACCCCCAAAATTGGGATGTCATTATTTTTTGTCAATATTTTTGACTCCAACAAAAGGTCAGAACGAGGTTGAAGTGCATAGCCTACTAGATTTGGGGAGCACAACCTGTTTGATATCGTTGGATAGATTAAAAGAAATAGAAAGAGAAGGAAGATTCAAACTGTCTTTAAAAGAGGCTAGTATTATAGTCCAAGGGATTGGAACTCAGATGATCCATCCTATAGGAGAAGTTGATCTACTTCTAAGACTACACCAACAGTATTACCCAGTTACCTTTTTAGTGTGTAAGACTGGAAGTACTGGAGCTTGGAATGGAATTTTATTAGGTACTAGTCTTTTAGCTAACTTACCTATAACCATAGACCTTTCTTCATCGCATTTAAATCTTAAAGAAGAGAATCATGAAATTAAAGTCAGAATCTTTGCCAAATTGGGAAGTTTTTTTCTCATGAATCAAGAGGAAAAGATAACTAAGAAAGACAGAATGATTAATAATCATAGAAAAAATTCCAATGTGAATAATAAATTTAAATTAAACAATTACAGTGATAATTGTAAACCAGAAATTAATAGAGGCTCAATTGAAAAGCCTACACAGAGATTAATTAATAAAGGCTCCATTCTTGAAAAGCCTACAAAGAGAGTTATTACTAAAGGCTCATTGAAGAAGCCTACAAAGACAGAAATTACTACAGGCTCATTGAAGAAGCCTACCAAGACAGAAATAAATGAAAATTCTGTTGTTCGTCAAAAGAACAAAGAAAATTCACAACTTCCTCCTGTAGAGGAAGGACCTTTAATAGCAGACGAAGAAATAGAAGTTCAATTGCTATTAATAGAAGAAACAATGGCACCTGCTCATTCTTATGGTTATTTGAAAGTTAGACCTGAGAATAAAAGAGATTTAGAATTGGAAAAGAAGTGTTTAATAACACCTTTTCCTTAGGGCCATTATATTTTGCAAACTCTGTATGCCCAGTTAGAAACAATGAAGTTATTTTAAGTTATATTAATTTAAGTGACAAACCTTTTTATTTAAGAAAAAATAAATATATAGGTAAATGTCATCCTATTTTAGAACTTATTGAAGAAGATTTTAATAAAACTGCAACTGCTACAGAAAATAAGCAAATAGGTTCTACTTGTATAGTAACCTGCTCAGAAAATTTATCAGATAAGCAGTTGAAAAATGCATACAGAGAGATTGTAACAGAAAATTTAAGTAAAGAAGAAGCAGATGTTTCTATTTTACAGAAACCTGAGCATTTAGAAGAACTTCTTGATTTGTTAATGGAATACAAGGACGTTATTGCTCTAGATGATGATGCAGTTCCTGTATGTCCTATACAGAAGTTTGAAATAGAACTTACCCCAGATGCTCCAAAGATTATTTTTAGAAAACAGTATCGTCTCCCACATCGCTATCTGGAAGACATAGATAATTTTACAGATGCAGCTTTAAAGAAAGGATATATTAAAGCTTGCTATTCGCCACATAGTTCACCTCTACTGGTGGTGGCCAAGAAAAACTCTAACAAACCAAGAGTCTGTATAGACTATAGGCACCTGAACTCCTTCAGCGTCCCAGATGTGTACCCACTGCCCTCAATAGACGAAATATTTTCGTCCCTAGGCGGCAGTACGATTTTCACTAGTTGTGACTTGATCGACGCGTACCATTCCCTCGAAGTCGAGGAGGAAACACAGAAATTAATGGCTTTCCGTACAAGGAAAGGATTATTCTGCCCAACCAGATTATTATTTGGGCACCGCAATGCCCCAAGTACCTATGCTAGGACAATGCAAGTCGCGTTGAACCATTTATTAGGACCTATTGCCCAAGTGTATTTAGATGATGTCTTAATCATGGGTAAAAATAAGGCAGAACATTTTGAAAACTTAAAGAAAGTTTTTACTGCTTTTAGAGAAAATAAATTGAGAGTTAAATTGACCAAATGTCATTTTCTACAAACTTCAGTTTTGTATTTAGGATTTAAAATAGGAAGAGACGGAATTTCACCAGACCCAGCGAAGATAGAATCAATGAAGAGTTTCGTCCCTCCAACAAGTGTTAAAGAAACACAATCCTTATTAGGATTTTTCTCGTATTTTCGCTTTTTAATTAGTGACTTTGCACTAATTGCGAAACCATTATATAACTTAATAAAAAAGAATGTTAAGTTTGAGTGGAAGGAAGAACACCAAAAAGCATTTGAACTCTTAAAAGAGAAGCTTGTGGTGCAACCTCAGTTAACTTTCCCAGATTATTCCAAGCCATTTTTTATAGGTACAGACGCCTGCGACTATGGAATAGGGGGAGTTCTTTACCAAATGTCAGACGATGGCAAAGAAAAGCCATTGTCCTTTGTTTCAAGAGTGTTAAGAGGCAGTGAATTAAACTATGACATTATTGAAAAGGAATGTTTAGCTGTTGTCTTCTCACTACAGAAGTTTAAGAATACAGTGTTTGGTTACCCCATCACTATATTAACTGATAATCAACCTCTCTGCTTTATATTTCGCAACAAGCAGCAAACCGGGAGGTTGGCCCGGTGGAACTTATTTGTTAATAGTTTCTCACCAACTATAAGGTATAAGACAGGAAAGACGAATATACCTCCTGATTATTTGAGTAGACATCCAGCAAAAGCTCCAAACGTTTATTTCTTTAAAGGAGAAAAGAAGCCGGTGCTACCAAGAAAAGATTTTATTCTAACGAAAGAAACTTTCAATAGGGAACAAGAAAATTGCCCTAGATTAAAAGAATTAGTTAAGTGGGCTAAGGAAAACCCTAAAACTTATCCACATATTTTCCATAAGAAAGTGTTGTACTATGCAACCAGAAAGGAACCTTATGTAATACAGGTCCCAGATAGCATGATCTACTCAGTTATAGATCATTGCCATTCTTCACTTGGAAGTGGGCATGGAGGACAACAGAGGACTGAAAAACGAGTTAGAGAGAGATACGTTTTTCCTCATCTAAGTAAGTTAGTAAAGGAGTACTGTTCTCAGTGCGTTTCCTGTGCTAAGGTTAAAGGTCCTAGGCCTCCAAAAGCAGAAATTAACAGATGGCCTCTTCCTTATACTCCGTTTTCTAGAGTACACGTGGATAGTATAGGAAAACTTCCCACATGTTCGATTTCAGGAGCCAAACACATTCTCGTATTCAGAGATGTTTTAACACGCTACTGCGAGTTAGTTGCCTGTAAATCAAGAACAAGCCAAGAATTTGCTCAAGCTTTACAAGAAAGAGTGATATGTCGGCATTCTAGTCCAGAAATACTAGCTTCAGATAATGCCCCAGAATTCACATCAGCTGCGTTCAAAGAGCTGTGTAAAGCTTGGAGGATAAAAAAGGTCAATATTCTGCCCTACAAACCAAGTCAAAATGGTGTAGTTGAAAGATTGAATGCAGATATTGAAAATTTCCTCCGTCATTTTGTAAAAGATAATCATAGAGATTGGTCCAAATACTTATCTTTTGCTCAAATAGCAATTAATACATCGTATAATAGATCAATTGGATCATCTCCACATTTCGTCCTGCATGGATATATAAAGAGACTTCCCTACGAGATGCCTGATTATGTCTCTCCATTTACAAATAAATCGGAAAACAGAAAATTCATATCAGATGAGGTAGATGTCGTAGTGGAAAGAATGGAAGCAATAAGAGACTTAGCAAGAGAAAGTCTAGAAAAAGAAACAATTAAAGCTATGGAACAACAGCACAAACATGCCACACAAAGAGAATTGAAAGTGGGCGATTATGTTTTCGTAAATGCTGTCAAAAAACCAGAGCAAAGTTCTAAATTGAACAAAAGATTTGAAGGTCCTTTTATTGTAAATCAAATAAAGGAGCCAAATAAGCTTATGCTTTCGTGTTTAAATTCAACGAAATTATTTCCGGTTCACCGGGATAATGTAAAGATAATTCCAGTTGAAAAGATTACAGAATCTCATTTTTCATTTGATAATGATGAGATTTGGAATCCAGATGCAATTCAAGAAACATTGGATTCCCCAAAAGATACAACAGAAAGAACAACAAGAGTGGAACCTGAAGAAGTAGATCGACAGGAAGATGATCAAGAATCTCCAACCACTTCTTCGTGGATTCCCCCTAATTTTTATGATGAACAAAATGTTATACCAGCAGAGGATTCAACACAAGAACAGCAGAATCCTGTAGAAGAAACACCAACTTCTTGTAATCAAATAATATCTGATACTCCTCAAGGAAGTAGATTGATAAATTCTACTCCCCAAACAAGAACTCAAGTAGGAGGATATAGACCGTCTCTATCACCAATCAGACAAGAAGATTCAGATAGTTCTGAACACGAGGAACAACCTGTCATTGCAGAAGTACAAGAGGATACTTTGGTAACACCACTTGCAGATGGAACTGTAGGGGAAAATGTGCCAAGTTCTGAAGCACTTCCCAAAGATGATGAGGTAACACCTCCAGAAGAATTTATGGATTTATCAACATCTGAAGGCACAAGAGATGATAGAAAAGAAGATCCGTCGTATAGACCTCACCAGCAATTCAGAGGTCCGAGGGATGTGGAACCAAGAGTTACAAGAAGTCAAACAAGACAAAGAGAGCATGAATCTCTTCAATCTCTACCACCAAGAACGGAAGAAACAACAAGGAATCATCTGAAACAGAATTACAGAGACCTCCAGTTGTTTTGCCATTAGAGATGACTAGAAGAGGAAATAGACTTTACTATTTACCTCCTAAGAGTTAAAATCTCTTAGATTGTAAAAAAATTTTTTGTAAATAAATATTTTATTTTATTTTATTTTATTTGTGTTCATAACCTTTAGGTTTAAGTTTTATATTTCTATTACAATATATTACACAAAACACATGTTTACACTTTTCTATTCTTATTCTTTTAGTATAAGTATATATATTTTTATTATGTCCGTTACGAATTCGGAAAATTTTTTTTTGCCCCCAGGGGTCAGTCTTTTCTTTTGAAACTAAAAAACCATAAAAAAATAGAAAAAATTCATTTTATTAGTAACATTTATTTTTTTTATTATTATTTTTTATTTTAAAAAGAAAACAAAATAAAAATCGAAAAATTTCGTTTTAATATTAGAATAATAAAAATATAATCAGAATTATTTTAATTAATTTTAATTAAGTATTAGCATTAAGCTATATAATCAGTTTGCTTTTATTAATATTAAGAATTTTATTAATTTTTAATTTTGATTTTAATTCAGAATTAGCCTTATGCTATAATCAGCTTTGATTGATTGATATTAATTAGCCTGATCAGCTTTTATTAATATTAATTAGCCCTATGCTATATAATCAGCTTTTATTAATAATAAGAATTTTTTATAATCAGAATGTTAATAATTTTAAGTTTTCACTTAAAGTTTTCTTTAATTTTAATTTTCATTTTAATTATAATCAGAATGTTGAAGATTTTATCTTTAATTTTATTATCCAAGACCATTTCATTTTATGAAGTTCATTTTATTTTAATTATTTAATTTCATTTATAAAATTTATTATCAGAAACATATCAAACTTGATTCCAATTTTAAATTTTAAAATTAACGTAATTCTAGTGTAATCATTTAAAAAGAATTTAATACATTTAATTAATTATTTTCATTTTACTTTAATGAAACGGCGACCTACTTTATTAAATCGAAGTAATAATCATTTCAGACTGTAATGAAAATGTTACGTCCAGTTTTTGCATTACTTCTTTTACCTGCAGTCTTATCCATCTCAACTAACATTAATGAAGAAACACGAGTACTGCCAGGTATCATTTTGTATCACTCCGGTGAAGTAAATTTTATTGAAGGATATCTTGACTTGATTGTATCTTTAGAATGCCCATCAGAAATTAAAACTACTATTTATAGAACCACCAAAATGGTAGATACTTTAAAAGATAAATTTTTGCCTGCGTTTAATGATAATTTTATTAATATTTCTATAAATCAATGAGCGCATAAATGGGAATTTCAACTCATTAAAATTAGAACTAAAGTAATATCCCTTAAATTAGCTGAAATTAAAAGCTTACCCTGGATTCACTCTCAAACTAAATATAAAAGAGCTGCTTTCGAATTGGGAGGAGATATTCTTAATATTTTATTTGGTACCGCTACTGATAAACAAATTAAATTTTTGAGAAAAAAGATAACATATTAGGAAACTTTGCGAGTACTTCAAATTTATTAGTTAATGAATTGAAAGAACAATTAAAGTCAAATACCCGAACATTAGGAGAATTTCAAATTAACCTACAAAAATTAATTGAATTTCAAAATAGATCACTAGCAACCCACAACATACTTAATCAGTTGGGAAGCATAAAGTCATTACTTACATTAGTTGAACATTCAGTTAACAGTATTACCATGATACATCAATTAGTTATCACTTCATTACAATTAGCTAAAAACAAGATAACTAATGACCAACTTTATTCACCAATCTTTTTGTTACCATACATACTAGAAATGAAAAAACCACAAAACTACATCCGATCATACCATTAGAAGCAACAACATACCATTCATTTTTGACATACTCATGGACTATAAAATCAACCACTAATCCATTTGAATTAATCACACTAATTCCATTCATTTCGAATGAGAAATTTATTTCATATAAGTTAATTCCATTCCCAACATTCATTCCATTTAATGAAACGTCCATTCGAATAATGTATAATACACCGAATAATTATCTTTTCGTTAATTATGGTCAGCGAAAATATACTTATTTACGAAATTCAGTTCATGACTATTGTCGTAACATAGGGAAAACAGCGGTTTGCCCTCAATCACAACCTTTTACATCCATTGATGACAAAACATGCTTGCTATCGCTTCTACTTAACTATACTACTAATTTTTCTTCATGTCCTATAACTATTTTCAAATCTAAAGAACCTTTTACAGTAACCCTAGGACATTTCACTATTATATCTTTCGCAGAAAAAGTTAGAGCTTCTATATCTTGTGAAAGACCTCATTCAGTACAGCATATAAATAATTTTATTTTTAATATCCCACATGGTTGTACTTTTACCTCTGCTAATTATCAATTTAAAAATCCCATTCATTTAGAGAAAAATATTTCATTAACTTCATTAATTGCACAATCAGATAAAGTTTTGTTTAATTTTTTAACTCATGTTGCTTTACCAAATATATCTGCAGCATTGTTCCCAAAATTTCAATTAATGAAAGAAGTTCAGTGGAATAAGAGACTGGACAGTATTAATAATACCATCCACCCATTAACTCCATATCTTTCTCAAGTTAAACTAATCCCATATATCGGTGGAGGAACTACTAGTGTTATTTTATTCATTTTCATCATAGTGATTATTTATTTGACTTGGTCTTACAGAAAAGCATTGTGTAGAAAATGTTTGAAAGAATTAAATCAAGAACCCCAAGATATTCCATTAAATAATATACCCATTTCAACCCTTCCATTGGAGGTAACCCCAGTTCAAAGTTCCTT